>JBBIGC010172390.1:0-15385 GCA_037576955.1 Lepidarchus adonis
CATTACTGCCCCCACAGGTCAACACACAACATTACAGTCTGGACTGACTCACTACTGCCCCCACAGGTAAACACACAGCACTACAGTCTGAGCTGCAGGTTGGCGATTATCAGGCAAATAAACACAAATCATGAATGCAACATCATATTGAAGCAAGTGCCACTACACAATGCAACTTACATCCCTGAATCATTCTGAGTTCATTGATTTATCCAAAATTTGCATGCCAATTTGGAAAATAGGAATGGGAGGGGCTAAATTGCTGTATGCAGTGTGAGCAGATGTGTGTAGTTAACTAGTATAATAAACTCAAAACTAGTTGTTTTTCTTGTTTGGTTTCCATAGATGGATGTTTCATCTATGCAGAGATTCCCTTGAAAACTAACCATCAGATGAGCTGATAAATGGTTGTAAATCCACCGGACACCCAATGAAAGTCACTCATTATGAGCAAAACTGACGTGGCCGTTCCCCTCTCTGTTACACGAGTGATGCAGGCAGAGTTTCTACATCACAGCACATACTCACAGATTCACCCACCCTCACTCCTCCCGCCTGTTCAGATTATGCAGATAAAGAGAGAGGAGCCCTGCACCATGGTGATAAGGACATGACCCCCCCCGCTCACCACCACCACCCACATCCCACCCCAATCCAAAGCCACCTGCAGGCCTTTTAGCAGCAATCTCTACAGCAGCACTTTCATCCAGGGCTTCAGCTTTAAGAAGTGTCAACTTGCAACATATGTGTATTCTGATAGGCCTCTCTGCATGCTCCCCGAGAGAGGGAGGGAGAGAGAGAGAGAGAATGAAGGGAGGTCAGGAGAGTAAAACATGGAGAGAGAAAGAGAAGAAGAGAAGAGAAGAGCAAAAGAAGAGATAGAAAAGTGGAGAAAACAGGAGAAAATGGAGCAATGGAGAAGAAGCAGAAAGATGAGGCTGTTTCATTATGAGTGAAGAGTGAGAGTCTGTGCATTTAAGTTGGAATGGAACATTAGAAGAAGAAGCAGGAGAACGAGAAGCAGAATTCTGTTTTGAAAGAAAAAGAAAATAAGAAAGAGAGATAGACAGGGTGAATTTGCCGAAAAAGTGAGAGAAAGAGAGAGAAAGAGAGAGAGAGAGAGAGGGGAAGAGAGAAGGGGTGAAGGATGATGAGAGAGGGAGTAATGGAAGAGAGATAAAAAGGTGATTTATCAAAAGTATGCAATTAAGAGGGTGTGTGTGTGCGTAGGTGTGGGTGCATGTGTATGTGTGTGGGGAAACACTGATGTGGTCTGTATGAGAACAGTGTATAATGTGGAGTGTGTGTGTGTGTGTGTGTGTGTGTGTGTGTGTGTGTGCAGTCTGTATGATTACAGTGTATAGTGTGTGTATAGTTCAGATCCTGTGTGTGTGAGCTAAACTCCAGGTGAGCAGTGTTATGACGTCACTGTAATGGGTGACGTGGTCCATGTACGAGGCCAATCCCGGCTCATAGACCTGGGGGCTGCAGGCAGGAGAAGATACTATGGTGCTCAATGCTCATTTTGTGGTGGTCCGCCAAAAATAACATGTAAAAATTGTTCTATATATAATCCATATCATCCCCTCTGTGATTGAAGCCTCTTGTCTGGAAGCTGTTGAGGTGAACTTGGGCTGTTTCCTCTTTGCTGTTGCGTTTGTGAGTTTGCTGCTTGTTGATGAATTCAATGGCCACAAGCTCTGTCCAGCATTGTCTCCTGAAAGTGCTGAAGGTTCTGCTCCACAAGACATTAATAATCTCTACTTGAATTCAGACCTGCAGCACTATGATGTGTCAGATAAAACAGGAAACTATGATCATGCACTGTGTTTAAAAAGTCAGCGTTGAAAGAATATCACAGTAATTCATAATCTGAGCCCCAGCATTGACACCATTGACAGGTAAAGTGAATTAAATTGACAGTGGTTATTATTAGTTATTATATTATTATACATTACATTATTCTAGTAATTTTCTTACAATGGCAGCTGTCGGGAAGTGAGATTTTATTTATTTATTATTTTTTTTATTTTATTATCCCTTATAGTCCCACAAGTGGGAAATTTATTCTCTGCATTTAACCCATCACACCTGCACACATGGAGCAGTGAGCTGCCGTCAGCAGAGGCGCCCGGGAGCAGTGAGGGGGACGGTACCTTGCTCAAGGGTTCCTCAGTGGTGCCCGGGCTGGGACTTGAACCTGTGACCTTCTGATCTCAGGGGCAATGTCCAAACCACTAGGCCTCCACTGCCCCTAAGCAGAACGTTGGGCTGGAAGCAGGAGTGTAAGGATCTGAGCCAATACAGGGGTTTTATTGTGATGGCCAGATGTTCCAGGTCTGCAGTAGTTAGCACCTACCAAAGCTGATCCAAGGATCCGTGATCCTGGTGAATTGACGATAGGTTCGAGGGCACCCAAGGCTGATTGATGAATGTGGTGAGTAATCAGGTCCAATCCCATAGAAGAGTTGAGAGAATAATGTGTGTGTTGTTGTCAAACTTAAATGGGACTTTAATTAGTGAAATGCAATTTCAGACACAACCAGATGTGATCTGTACACCTAATTAGAACCTGTTTTTATGAAAAGCTGGGAATAAACACATTTTTTATGATTTGGATCTGAGCTAAATATGTAATATTTCTCATTATTGTAAGAAGATTATAAGATGTTCTTCCAGATTTCATTCACTGGCAAATAATTTTGATCATTTGTCACCAAATAAGATGATTATAAACCAATAAAACATCTCTTAAAATAAGTTATAATCTTTTAATACGTTTAGAGAGTCTGAAAATGATACATTTGCGAGAATTAGACAAGATTAAACTGATTTCATTCTGCGAGGTGCCTGTGGAGTTTTATTTCAGTGAGGAGCACCTGGTGATACGCACAGAATTCATAACTCGTGAGTTAATTAACAGTGTAATCTGCAAACTGGGGTGGACTCCAACCAGAGGTCCCACCACTGCCTCCATCCTAATGTGCTGTGAAGATAGAATCAGCCAGGACATGTCATGTCAGCTCTACCTGTCTTGTCCTGGACGTTGCTCAGGTAGGACAGTAGCTCAGCATTAGCCTGGACGCAGTACACCTCCCTCGTCTGCAGACCTCCCCCACACAAGCCCGTCTGGTTGCCCCGCCGACGGTCCTGCTGGCTTAGCAATGCGTCCACGCGGCACTCGCCCCACTCGGTGGTCCTCCAGGTGTAGCTGGGGGGTCACATGAAGAAAAGTAGAGTTAAAACAAGGAGGAAAGTCCACACCGTGCTGCTACTGAGGTTATAATACACACCATCAGGCAGGAAACGACAAACTACCTTCATAATTCAGAGTAATATTCATGGAGGAGGAGATTGTCATCAAAACCTCAGCCGTGTTCGTATTTACCTTATATCCTGTAATAACAGCTCATCTCTTATTGACGCCCATTTACAAAAACGCTGGGTTTGAAGAGATGTCGCGACAAATAGTACCCCCCCCCCAAATTTCACGGGCATGTACAATATGAAAATCGGAATTTAAAGCGTTAAAATGTCCTGCACTATGTCTTAACGTGGTTATGTTTAGGTTTGAAGTGCTAGTTTTTTGGTAGCTCAAAATTCTCTGATGGTGCACATTGGTTTCATGCTGTAGGTCTTTCCTCCAGGTGTAGTTGTAATCAGACTAAAGTGTAGATCAAGTCAGGACTTATAACTGATATAAACAGCAACCCGCTCTGAGTTTATCTCATAAATTATGATGGCTGGTTTGCGAACTATTTTGTTGTTTCATAAGGTTTTTCAAATGTCCAGTTGTTTGACTTTACATGAGTGTGTGTGGGGGGAAGTGCACATCGGGCGAGAAGATGCTAAAATTGTTCAAGCTTGGTGTAAAGACACTAAAGTCACACGAGAAATCAGAAATACCATATATATATCTTCTATTTTTATAGCCCGTCTCTTATTGACGCCCGTTTCCAATACACACCGGGTTTAAAGATGTCGAGACAAATAGATGCCAGTCTGGAATAACAGCCTCTGATTTCTGAAGTCGTGAAATTACTAATTTCTGTCGCGATATGTCGTGAGAATAATAGCCCGTCCCCAACAAACGCCTGTCTATATTAAACGCCGGGCCGTCCCAATAATCTTTTGAATACACACCGGGGCTGCTATTGGAAGAAATACTGTATGTAAATTGTAAGGGTTCCTCAGTCTTTACTGTGTGTATTTATACCCATTTGTTTCAGTCAGTCCTGGTTCCTTATCTATGATTTTCACTGTTAGAAATACTCTAATATTCGTGAGCTTCCCGTAACTGAATTGCATTGTTCTCAGTGTGCTTTTGCACTTTCCTTTATTAAACTCCAATGGTCACCCTTGTTTTTACCCCCGACAGTCACCGCAGCACATGTTTTATGCAGCAGAAACAGTCATTACGTTATAATAATGATCATTATTCATCATTACATGGCCATTTTCCAAACGCAGCATTAACACCACCTTCCTAATGTTGAGAAGCCCCCCCCCCCCCCCCCCCACACACACACACAAGAAAATCATATCGGAAGCATTTTCCCCTCCAACACACATTAATAACAGTATAAGTGTAGATAGCAGTAACACAGTAAACACTGACTTTATGTCAATGTGCTTCACCATTTTCTGGCCTCTCCTCATTAAAGCCCAATGTAACATGTAGTCACCATCAATCCATTAAATCAGGTTCGACTGGAGTTTCACACGTCCATGCGATGACTGGAGGCCTGGAGAGAAGATCTGGAACCAAACCTGTTCTTCTAACCAGCTCACATCTTTGCAAAGATCTAACTCTTGATCCTTTTTACTCCTTTACTGTTGCTTTTACTCTAATTTTCGATTGTGTTCTTGCTGCAGAAAGACTCTCAATGCTGAGAGAAATGGTTTTAAACCAATTGCGTAGATACCGAAGACTTTTGAACTTTATGAAATTAAATGGGCAGGTGACTATTGACTACTAGTCAATTTTTAATCTACTAGTTGTTAGTAGTGATGCCATTTAGAGCCACTGATAAAAAGGTGAAGTTTTATTAAATACAGTGGTTACTTGACTTATGACAGACCCAGGTTACGTCATTTCAGAGATACGAGATTGATGTCGGGCTATTTTTTACTTTGGAATACGACAGATTTTTGGAATACGACATTGGAGATTTCATCACGTTCTGTGCGGCCCTGTCCAAACCCGACCTACAGATCACATGTCGAGCTCACTGCGTGAGCATCACCACAGCTTTTCTCACTTCGTTTCGTGTCCTTTGTGCCATTTTGGAACTTCTTTTTTTTGCGCTAAAGTGTAGCTATACGTAAAGTGTAGAATAAATTTAGCGATGTTCTGTAGGCGTATAGCAAGTGTACAGTTGCCGACATATGTAATGAAACAAACCTCTACCAATCTATTCCTCCTCTCACTACCACCGTCCTACACCTCACTGCTCCACCTTCATCATCGTTTCTTGTGATGAAAAGTACACTTAATAAAACCAGATTATTTCTTATTTATTAGATTTTATTATTGTTTTATATATAATTTGTTATTTATATAATAAATTTTTCTTCTTTAGAAACACGTAACAAAAGAAATGGGTGTTTTGTTGGGGGGTTGGAACAAATTATTAGTAATTCCATTCATTTAAATGGGCAAAATTGATTTATCTTACGACACTATTGAAATACGATCTTGCTCCAGGAACAAATTAATGTTGTATGTCAAGGTACCACTGACTGTTATACGCAATAGCAAACCACAACTTCCCATCCCATGTGAATGAATAGCGTTGATTTGAGCTCAGTTCCCATTTTGAAGGGTTGACCACGAGTTACACTGTAATTTCATGCTGCATCTCCAACAGTCGTTTCCTGGCTGATTCATCATCCGCACACAAAGCTGATGAAGACATGCTATCACTCCAAGGTGCTGTTCCAGATCCAGCGTCTTTGATATAAGTGGAGAGCCATGGTCTCATATAACTTTAATTATACATATTCTGCCCAAGTCTTCTCCACTCCTAATGATTTTCTCTCTGATACGCTTGTCTACTTATTAGTTATAATAGCCACTAGCTAATATTTCTTGGCTGTGGTTCAATAAGAGAGAGCACTGGTGTCCTTTTTCCTGCTCCTTTCCATGCACAATTGCACAATAACACATTAGTTCGTCTGACTCATTTACCCCTTTAGGAGAAAAGCCTCTAATGGAAGCTGTTAAAAAAAATAATGAGCCATTCATCACTGTGATGTTATTACTGTTCAATAGATTCTAAAAGCAAAGGTTCAAATACTTTTGCCACTCACAGATCTGTAATATTGGATCATCAGTTTTTTTGTCTCATTTATTTAACTGGATCATCTGTATTCATAAACCAAATACTAAAAAGAGTTCCTCAATGTGGAAATGAGAAGACATTGAATATCTTATAGTCTACATAATATCATCAAACGATTCTTACAATTCTGCTTCCAGGCATCATTGTCAGTTCAAGTTGCCATTTAGAAATGCAGGTGGAGTCAGAGTGAATCAGAAACACCGTTGTCTTCTTTAGGCCACGCTCAGTTAAAAAGGAAAGCAATTCTGTGGTCAGACAAATCAAATAAAAATTGTATTTTGGAAAAAATAAACGTAGCATCCTCCTGAGTAAGAGGAAAGGGAACATCAGGGTTATTATTAGCATTTCAGATTGTATAGGGGTGCTTTAGTGCCTATGGAATTGCAGGCTTGTGCATAAGGAAAGGCACCATCAGATCTGAGAGGTATATACAGTCAAACCCCTTTAACTCGCCCCTCTTTATCTCGCCAAACTGGCCTCGTCTGGAAAGGCTGCAAGACCGATTTCCTTAATTGTTATTTACCTTGTTAAGCTGCCAGCCTTGCCTTGCACCCTCAACACGATGTGCAAAGTGTCAAGTGTATGCATTCTCCATTTATAGCTTGCCAAACTTGGGTACATGTTTGCGCTGTAGCCCAGAACGGTCGTGCTAATTCTACAGATCGCTTCTGCTGCTGTTGGTGAGTGGGCGACACTAACGTATGACCAATCACTGATGCAGCCTTGGTCTGGTTCATGTCTGGACCAATCAACGCAGGAAACCCCACTGTTCGACTGACGGCTGGTTGGTTGGTCCTATTCATAGTCCGCCTCCACTAGTACGACCAGCTTCGATCCTGAGTTTGCGTACAAGTACAAGTGAATTAGACCCAAAATGTCTTACCCCAAAAAAAACCTTGTATTCTCTGACTGGAAAAACATTAATTTGTATCTGTTGTGGTAATAAGTGAACAAAAACATGGCAGGAAATCATTGACACTTTTACTGGTCAATTTCATCAACCTGTCAGCAGATGGCGACATTCTTTTAGCCAAAAGCTAAAATCGCAGAACGAGTGAAAAATCAGGCTGAGCTTGAAGTGATGCTAGAAATGCGTTTTTTGTCTGATAAATCACAAAATGTGAACACTACTGATGTTGTTTTACATGAAATTTTGCAGTAAAAGTGAAAAGTCTTTTTAATCCATTACGATAGCTCGCCAACCCCACCTCTTGCCAAATTTAGGGGATGACCTAACAAGGTTTGACTGTACAGGTTTTAGAGCAACACAGGCTCTAACACATGATCAAACCGAGGACCTTTCATGCTGTGAGACAACAGTTCTAATTGGTTCACCTCCATACCACCCCAATATAACTATTATTATTGATGTTATCAGAATTATTGTTATTGTTATTATTATTATTGTTTTTATTATTTTTATTGATAGGCTTGATTGGCTGTTAATCAGTAGGTGGTGATGAATATGCAATCTGATGGGGTTCACACTCAAAAAAATTAAAAAGAGAGACAGAAAAAATTTAAGAATCAAATCCACTTATTTTAATATGATTTTTGGAAATATTAAATATTATAGGTTTACGGAAATGAATAAAACCTGTCTATAGCCACAATATAATAAAGGCTTTGTCATTTGTAATGCTATAGATTTTTTGCACTTCCAAAGCCTCTCGCCATAGACCACCTTTATTAGACACATGATACTTCCTCTGGAATGGGGACTTAGCATGTTGGGAAAATCCGGCTAATTAAGACGTCCAGGACGGCTGTTGGCAGCAGCCCAAGAGGAAAATCAAACGGCTGAGACAAGCTGTTTTGAAGTACATCCTCACTGATGCTGTGCTATTGAACTGTACGGTAGGAGAAGTGTTAAAGTGATAGGTCGTGAAAAGTTCACATTTACACAAAGTTCCCACTGCACAGCGGTGTTCAGAAAGCGGTTTCATTCCTCTTTTATCATTGATTTTCTGCTTGGTGAGCAGGTCCCATCATGTTAGTGTCCCTGAAGTATGGAAACCAGAAAACACTTTTTGGGCAATAAATCAACAATTTGCCCAAATTTTCCAAATCTATGTGGAAATTTGGCCACTATCATATGCATGACCCTCGCTCATTACAACTCATTTCTCTAAGGCCTCATTTACACTGCAGGTCTTGATGCTCAGTTCCGATTTGCTGCCCATATCCAATTTTTTTTACCTTCTGTTTACACGCGTTTTAAATTGTGACCCATGTCCGATTCGCCTGTTTACAGTTGCACATGCATAGGAAAAGTAGAGAAATAAGAAATTAAGTTACTATAACGCAAGCTGTTATAAAAGAAACGGTCTAGGTGCAAACGTCAGGAAGTGGATTGTACTGCTGTTAGAACAGCAGCGCAGATAGAAACTGTGCAGATTAGTGCAGATGTACAATGTCCAGTGTTATGATCTGATGGTGAAGTGCACAGATGTGAGAAGTGTGTTCAGTAAAGTGCAGGTGTGCAGTGTCCAGTGTTATGGTTCAACATACACCACAGCAGTAAACACATTGGAGAGGAGACTTGAGACAAGAACAACCACACTGACGGTGCCTTAACACAGTGCACTATTAACCCCCCATCTCACCCACCGATACACATGAACTCTTATTCAACATTAACACTGAATAAAACACAAACATCACAGCAAAAACAACGAAAACAGTTCAAAACTCCCCATCTCTGCAAACAGGATCACACACACTGCACGCGTTCATCCGGTGGTGCTTGCGTATTACCGTAAAGCATTTAGTAGGTCTTCAACTGCATTCTACTACCGTATATGACAGTAAATAATTTCATTAAAGCCAGTGATGTGACCACAAATGTTTGTAAGTCGAGTATGACGTATGAAACAATTATTTTTCTTTTTTGCTATCATAATTTTTGATTTCCTACTTTCTCAATGTCCAGTTCAGTCTTAGCTATGACTCCTCAGATGATACAATACTACCAGTGCTAGGAAGGTGAAAGATAGCTGAGTCATGCCACAGAATTTTTCAAAATGCCATTAACACATCATTGGAAATCTCAACATGCTTGGTGGAGAAAGCCAACTGCCAAGTCAACTAGAAGACGCCCACACTGACAGTATCATGCTGAGTGATGGGGGAGAGGTTGGACCATTCTACCAACCCCAAGAGAGCAAGACCAGTTTTCTTCATGCCATGATCACTGTGGATTTGCAGATTGAGCTTGAAATCAGTGCCAACACTGATGACAAACTGCACTTTTTAACCAACTACAACATGAACAGAAATGACAATGACAATGAAATGGCAAATCCGTACTGAAGGACTATTTAAGTATAAAGGTACAAAATATTTCACTCACAAGCTTGAAGGAAACAAATACATTATCTGTGGTACATGTAAATCTGAGACACAGCAGCTACTGAAAGGGCAGCAAATTGAATCACTGCCACATGCTGTCACGTTAAAAATCAGTTTCTCTCAGTTTGAATGAAAACGTTAAAGTTATTCATTTTTATTTGAAGTAGTATCAGATTTATCCAACACATACACAGAATGTGCACTGATGTTGCAGGTTTAACTGGAGGACAAATCTTTCAGGGTATATATACAGTATATATAGTTGTGTGAAAAAGTATTTGCCCCTTCCTGATTTCTTTTTTTTTTTGCATATTCGTCATGTTTCAGATCCCTAGAAAAAGACAACCAGAGTAAACGCAACAAATACAAATACAAAAAAGACAGCAAATACTGTTTAACAGCACTACATCTGTGTGTTCTGACATCTTTCGATCACTGTCAATAATCACTTTTTGTGCTACACTTTGGCAGGTACTAGCCACTGCGTACTGTGAATAACCCCCTTGAAATGCTGTTAGCAAATGCTCCTACCCAGTCGTCTATTCATATCAGTGCATGTCACAGTGAATTTTGACACAAATAGGATGTTGAGAACCCAACGCATGGGCTATATATAAATCAGCCCCACCGCAACCCATTCTTATTTTGTCTTTGCAACAGTTAACTTATAAAGGAATTTCCGACAAAAAATGACTATATTGTAACAGAGCTGAGGCTTGGGGGGCGCGGCTATGCCGACCGGCTCCATGCGCTGTGCACAAAGGATCATGGGAGTGACTGTGGGTGTGTGTTTGGGACTGTGCTGGGAGTTTGTTGCGTCTGTGATGTGGGCAATGTGTTATTTGTGTGTTATGGGGCTAGTTTGGGTTGTATTTGGGTTACTGTGTGGGGTTTAAGGGGGGGTGGCTGAACTCACCGTCGCCGTGTTACTTAATCAGAGCAGTGGCTTTCGGTGAGCTCGGCCATCTGAGTTAGTAAGTTCTGATGCCTGAATGCTCTTGTGTGCTACGCCAGTTGAGGGTGCACTTGCTTTTGAATCCTTTTAAGGGCTGGAATAAAGCGAATGAGACCATGTCCCAATTTGAGCATAAAAAACTTGGTGTCAGTCTCCATTAATTTCTTGATGATTATCCAGCACGGAAAACAGTCACAATATTATGTAAGATGCATAATTGCTGTTGTTTAAATGAGATCATTATCAGCTTTAAGACATTTGTTAACTGCCAGTAAAATGCTAATGTGTATGTCTTACAATGTTATTGTAGTTAAATGCCTTTTTTCTTAGAAAGAGAGGGAGGGCTAAGGTTTATTTGCCAGTTTATAGCAGACACTTCTACCATATAAAACACACAATCAAAACCAGCTCGAAATGTGCTATATTATTGCCAAAGCTTGTCAGTTTGCTTTGGGTATTTTGGGAAGGTGCTAGGGTCATGATGCCACAGCAGTGTTAGATTGCACATAGCAATATTCATATTCTGACTCATTAATGACCTTTGGTTCCGATTATCCTGCAGTATCTGGGGAAAAATGTCTGCAAAGCAAAGTAGCTCTAGAACATCATTGGTTATCTGGCAAATCTCATAAGCCCATATCATATTTACAATGGAACATTGAAAACATATCAAATGCTTATTAAATATTAAATTTTAAGAAAAAAATGTCATTTTGAATTTGATGGTAGAAACACATTTCATGAAAGCATGTAGCGTCCTCTTTTCTTTGTTGTCTCATTCTTGTCTGATGCAGAATTCTAGCTGCTCATCATTTCTGGGTCTTCTTTGCTATACTTTGTGTTTTTTGTTTCACGATGCACCAAATGTTTTAAATGGGTGAAAGTACTGCAGAAATGCCAGTTTAGGAACCCGGACTCTTCTGTAATAGCTGTAGCATGTGGTTTAGCATTATAATTGGATGGAGACTAAAAAGAGTGAGCCTCCCCCCATCGAACCATAAGACAATCTACACTGGTAACATGGAAAGTCTGCTTCCCAGCTGCATCACTGTCTGGTACGGGAACTAATGTAACTACAGCAGATAGTGAGAGAAGCTGAGAAAGTCATCATGTGCCTCCACCCACATTAAAATATATTTTCCAGCTACTACAGAAGGACCACTCTCACCCATACATGGACTCTTCTCACTTCTACCGTCCGGCAAATGGTATCGTAGCTTTTATAACAGCTTTATACCACAAACCGATCAGGTCTCTGAATGCGCATTGACCTCAAGCGCTCATAAAAATATCTCTACTGTTTATTTACTTTAAATGACCTTCTGCCCATTAATTACTCACTCAAATACATTAGTGTTAACACTAAAACTGTCATCAATTCTACATCTAACTTGTGCAATATAATGACTAGGTAGAACTTCAGTCATTAAGGTTTACACCCCCTCGCAATCCATCCCCCACCTTAAATATTACTGGAGTATTGTGTATTTATGGTTTTGTCTATTTATTGTTACTGTCTTTGTATTGTTATGTTCCTGCACTTTTTAGGCCGCCCCACATTATAGGCCGCCCCATTCTAGAAACCGCAGAAAATGCTCATTTATTGATTTACTCTAAGACAAGCCACCCTATATTATTGGCCACAGCGTTACTGAATTTATCGATCTAAAGTAGAAGCATCTAATTTGACCCCTGGAGCCTATGCAACTCTATACAAGTGACATTATACTGTAGTTCACCTTAAACAATTAAATTACTACAATTTGGAACTTACCGTTATCACTACACTGCAGAATTTAAGCTCCAGGTTGTTGCAATATCCAAGATGAACGCATGTCCAACATCATCAGCGACAGCAAAGCAGCGCAGTTCGCAATTGATATCGTTTATGGATCAGATTTCAAAGGATGAAAGGTAAGTCTAATCATTTCTGCTTTTCAGTGTTTTTATACTGAAGAATTTACATGTAGACGAATGATTGACATCCAGTCATTCAAACAAAAATTAAAAACGCATCGTTCCCCACAAACAATAACATTTTGTTCCTTTTATTTCTGTTAAATTTAGCATGCAATGTAATGTTGCTTAAGAGAGGCTGGATGCAGCAACACCTTTTAAGTGACAGAACATAATCACTGATCTGATCTTTGCTTTGTGTTGCTTTTCAAACTGTTCATTGCTGCAGTAAACAGTACATTTGAATTCAACTAATCATTTGGGGATGTCATCTTTTTGTATTGAATTATAATTTTAGCAAATGTGTTTTCATGTTTTTACATGCAAACCACACCCAATACCAGGGTAACAAAATCAATGTATAAGCCACCAGCTATCATTAAGGAAATATGGTACATTCCATTTAGTGACACTTATGTCACTTCTTTTAGCCAAAAGCTAAAATTCGCAGTCTCAAGTGAGTGAAAAAGCAGACTGAGCTTGAAGTGATGCTAGAAATGTGGTTTTTGTCTGATAAATCACAAAATGTGAACACTACTGATGCGGTTTCACATGAACTTTTGCAGTAAAAGTGCTTCTGTATTGTATTTACTGTGTTGCCTGTTTTCACTTGTTGCCTTGTTGAATGTAATGTTCTATGTTGCACTGGGTCCATGGGGAAATGTTATCTCATCACACTTTGTACACGTACACACTGTTCATGACATTAAAGTGAACCCCGAACCGTGCAATATGCAAGACTTTTCCTTAAAAAGACATTGTCTGGGTGGGAGCATGTGTCACTCTAAAACCTGTATAAACCTTTCAGTATTGATGCTGCCTTTCCAGATGTGCTGTCTGCTAACTCCATAGCCACTAATGCTCCCCTATACCATCAGAAAGTGGATAATAAGCTGGATGTTCTCTTTGCTCTTTAGTCTAGGAGATGCATCATCCATACTTTCAGTCTGAGCAGATTTGACAAGAGCCTTATTCTGATGGGTAGACGACAGAACATCTCCATCTTGTAGAGTGTTCTAGGTCTGCGATAGTTACTACAAGAAGTAATCCAAGAAGAAACAATGGATGAATTGCCAAAAAGGTCATGGACACTCAAGGTTCATCAATGCATGTGGAGAGTAATGGCTAGTCTGTCTCGTCTGATGCTAAAGAGGAGCTACTGTGTTTTAAACTGTGAATGCTGGATCTAATAGAAAGCGGTTTCAATGCTCGATATTAGGTCATAATTCTACGATTGGTGGCGTTGACATAGTATTGTCCTTTTCGAGTTGATTTTCAATCGATTTGTCTTCAGACTATCACTTTAAGAGAGGTATAGTAGCGATGGTTTGTCACTGAGAACCATGTGTGACATTCGAGCTGGTTTGAGGACCCCCGCTACACACTCACCATTTGTTTAGCACTCTTCTCTTGGGCTTGAAGCCCAAGCCTTTCAGCTTCTCTCTGCCTCCATATGCTCTCTCTATCACATTCCTCTGTGCCCAGCTCACACCAGCTGGGCCGAGGTTAACCAGTTCCCGCCGTGGGTGAGGCGCCCATTCAAACTTCATTAAGGCACTAGTGTGTGGCCATTTAGCAGCACCTAGTGTGAAACTCCAGAACCGGAGACAATTCAGTCCCACTATAGTCGGCTGGAGGCTTTGGGAAGTGCGCCGTGAATATCAGACTGAACGAATGTACATAGTTTAATGCTTTTAAGGGCATCACCATGGAAACAAATGGTCAGAACAGGTACCTGAATAAATACCTGGAGCTCGGAATAAAGGAAAAAATATGTGTATTCATATTCAAAGAAAGTACATGGAGGCTTGTCGGTAAGCGATAGCCGCTGGTGTATGGCGAATGTAAAGAAAGTCAAGCTTTGCAATAAATTGCTTTCATCTTTAAAGTCTGAGGGCTGAATAATACATTCTCTCAGTTTTCACTTTGTTATGGTTTGCAGGGCTATAATAATAATTAAAATAAGAGCATTTATGGAGCTCCTGGTGGAAAAACAGCATATGAGAAGGTAAAAAAAACCTTTAAAAAAAATCAATGTCAGGGGGAGAATAGTTAAAATTATAGTAAAGAATTTTCATTCAGCCAAGTGTTTTACATTTTATTAAAAAGACCTAAGAACATCTACATGTCTTACCTGTTTCAATTTATTTTTTGGATTTGATTTTTATTTTGCTGCGTAAGTGACCTTGGGTTTGAGAAAGGCGCTATTTAAATTTAAATTATTATTATATTATTATTATTACATATTTAGTTGTTGGCAAAGATCTTAGAACACCATCCCACCATCACCACCTTCTAAGCATTTCCTTAGACCACCCAACCTCTTGACTAGGTCATGTCATTCTAATATCATAACCATGTCATTCTAATATCATAACCTTCTATTTCTTTCCACCATCTCAACCTAACCTTGTCTTTCCAATATTCCAATCTCATAACCATGTCCTTCCACCATCCCAGCTTCCAAACCATGTCCTTCCACCATCCAAACCTCCAAACCATGTCCTTCCACCATCCCAACTTCCAAACCATGTCCTTCCACCATCCCAACCTCCAAACCATGTCCTTCCACCAACCCATCCTCCAAACCATGTCCTTCCACCATCCAAACCTCCAAACCATGTCCTTCCACCATCCAAACCTCCAAACCATGTCCTTCCACCATCCCAGCTTCCAAACCATGTCCTTCCACTATCCAAACCTCCAAACCATGTCCTTCCACCATCCCAACCTCCAAACCATGTCCTTCCACCATCCCAACCTCCAAACCATGTCCTTC
>JBBIGC010172406.1:0-15383 GCA_037576955.1 Lepidarchus adonis
ACTGTAGAGCAGGAAGTAGTACTGTATATGGAGATCACAGTGTGGAGGAAAAGGTGGAGCTGGAACACATTGTTCCTGTTCCTGCTGCACGTTATGCAGGTTCTTTTTCCTGACAAAATGCAAAAAAATAAAAAAAATTGAAAGTATTTGAAATTTAAATATATTTATTTCTTTATATTTTGGTGACATTTCTAACCATTTAAGGTTAAGGTAACAGAACAGCTTAAATTACTGTTGTAAAACTTTTGACCAGTAGTGCATAACGTATGTATGTAAGATTTGTTCAGATTACAGCTTGGCAATATGGAAAGCATTTTTTTCATATAAGTCTATATCGATATATATCACAATATAAATCAAATCACAAATTCTGTCAAGTTTAAAGGTTCCGATTCACAGAAGTGAAGATATCATTCTGGTTTAGAAGATTTATTTTCTATCAGAAAATTTACTGTAGAATGTTATACAACTGTATTTCAAATTAAATATGTATAAATATAATAATTAATTCTGACCAATCAAGAGTGTTTTAAGAGAACACAAACGAATGGAGAATTTGGTTATTTTGTCAGTTCCAAATAAGCAGGCAATACAAAAAAAAGTCATACAGCATGTGTAATAACATTTTAACCCAAGGCACATAATGATACAGAAATAAATACCTCATTAACCCTTCAAAATAAAAGTCCCAGTATTTTCACTATATAAAACAATATACAGATAACAAATGCAGCCTGAATAAATTAGAAAAATGGTCTTACACACTTTATACTATTAACTAAAAGTAGCATCATTACAACAGTTACATTACATGTCTCTGTAGGAACATGCTTTAGCCACAGCTTGCAATGTAAGTAGCTAAAATATCTACACACCACTGAATTCTTCTAACCCTTCTTTTTAACAATGTCAGTGTATTTTGAGCTTCGAGCTGTTTCAAATGACATGTTATCATCTGTAACGTCGTTGTTTTCCTTAATATTATGTTGCTTTCTTATTTTTCCTCAATTGTTATGTGTGTAGCTCATTTAGCATTAGCGGCTAAAGTAGCCTAACCTGCCCACTGTAATGATATACCAGTTACGTGATTGGTTACGATATTCCAGCCATCTGATTGGTTCGGTTGGTTCTAATTATCATTGGCTTTTGATGTTGTCTGTCAAAACACAGACATAACGATCTCTATCAACCTGACCACGTCTTATATCGAAATCGAGTGTAGTTATAACATGAAAATTATAATAATTTTTTTTAAATCACCCAGCTCTTGTTCAGATCATGTTTGCACGGGGGGGAAAAGTAATTATCACAGTTTAATAAATTATACTAGTTCATCACTGTTGTTGACAACTGCAGCTCCATGGAGATGTTACACCTGTAGTTACCTGCACAGAGCAGTTTACCTCAGGGGAAGATTCTATTAGCACTCGCTAAAAGTTTCCCAACCTTCTTCACAACGCTGCTATGTTAGTCTGAAGAAATGCGACACTTGCAAGTTTTGATGAAAAAAAATTCTTTGCTTCACAAGTCTAATGTTTTCTGCTAGGTACAAAAATTAGGTGCTTCAAAGGAGGGACTGAGAGGACTGAATTTTAACAGGCCTCTCTCTCTCTCTCTCTCTCTCTCTCGCTCTCTCCTCATTAATGATTACACCTCTGACCTTGGGGGATAGTGGATGGCAACCACATTTTTGGGTGTACTGAACTCTTAGGGATGCTTGGAGAGCATTAATCTCATACTGAAGCTTTTTATTTTCTTTGCAGTTTGTTTACAGGTTTGGTTTCCCAAGTTAAAGGAGTCTGCAACAGTTACATTACATGTCTCTGTGGGAACATGCTTTAGCCACAGCTTGCAATGTAAGTAGCTAAAATATCTACACACCACTGAATTCTTCTAACCCTTTTTTTTAACAACGTCCGTGTATTTTGAGCTTCGAGCTGTTTCAAATGACACGTTATCATCTGTAACGTCGTTGTTTTCCTTAATATTGTCTTGCTTTCTTATTTTTCCTCACTTTCATTCTTGGTGTAGCTGAAGTAGCATTAGCGGCTAAAGTAGCCCAAACTAAGCCTACAGCCTAAACTTTTAGGCTTTAACCTTCAAGTTAAAGGAGTCTGATGTTCAACTGTAGATATTTGAAGTGAAGGTGTAGAGTGAAAATAGTGAACTGGTAAACTGGTAAAAAAAAAAAAAAAAACATAAAAAATTTAAACTTTACTGTTTTACCAACATCAACGCCACACACAGGGCAACAGGGACACTGTTTTTTGGATGGTAACAGTAACGGGTTATTTCTGTAGCGGTGTCCATGGAAACCATGAGGTAAAGGCTGCTAAGTCTAATTTTATATTCCGAGTGTAGTCCGACTGACTTGGCGCAATGCTTTGAAGTGATTTTTTTTGCTGCACACCAGTTCTGCAGCTCTTTGTATGAAAGCGCGTCAGTCATATTCACTTTGACTGATCAGGCATCTGTTTTCAGACCAAAGAGACAGCCCAAAGCCGCTTTAAAATTATGGGTGGTCGATTTTACATTCAGCAGCCTTCTAGCAATAAAGTTTAACAGTTTAGCAACCAATGTCATATATCACCAGTCAAGGTTTTCTTCGCTGCAGCTCACCTGACATAGGGCCATCGTTAGATGGCTAATTTCAGGTGTTTTATAGCTGAAAAAACACTGGCGCATGGCTGTGGCCCTCCAAGACAGAATATAGTGCAGATTTAAGGGTTGGAAATCAAGGTTATAATGTAACCAAGTGGTTACAACTGCAACCATGTTAGATTATCAACTTTCAACTAAAATTCTGTTTAAAAGGATCATATGCTTCGGGTTTTCTACAGCAGAGTTTAAAAAAAAACAGTCAGTAATCTATTTTATTCCTCCCTCTCCTTCCCAAACAAGCTATTTTGTTAATTTGCATGTAAAAATTAAAAGTAAATTGCCTGCATTCTGCCGTGCCATGCCGCTTTCAAACAATAGTGACATCACATTAACCAAGAAATCAAAAGGGACCATTTTTACATATTAGTTTCTATATATGTAAAATCTGAACAAAATAACCATGTTTACACATTATTTTTTGTTTAAAAAGCAGTGAACTACACTGATTTTTTCCCTGACTGGCTCTCAGAGTTTTACTGCCATCTTGTGTCTTTTTACTGCATTGCCCAAAAAGAGAAAAAATATCTGTTCATTTGTAATGGTTCAAGATTCAAGATTCAAGCTTTTATTGTCAATACAACCGTATACACAGTACACAGTGTATTGAAATAGCATTTCAACAGCCCCCCACCCTTGTGCATTTGTAAAGAAAGATAAAATATAATAACTAAAACAAAATACTCAAAAGCAACTATACATATATTTTAAAACGAAAAAAATATAAATAAATATAAAAATCCCCCAGATTTGATGTCCCAGATTTTACAGTCTTTTGTTACATGAGTGGCTCTGCAATGATGACGAAAACTAGTCCAAGTAGGGCTCATCTTTGGCAAAGACAGCTGGCAAACACTCTAGGTTTGAAAACCAATTTAAAAGCTTTTACAGATGCTGTCAGTTATATGCTAGTGCTATTTAATAAGATCCATAAACTCTTCTCTTCAATTATAATGTTGTCGCAAAGCATCGAATACAACAAGCTGTCCCTCCACTTTATATATACGATGATGCTTTAAAAAAAAATAAACCGATTGTCATTTTTAGGTATTATTGTTCAGCGAAAAATGTACGTGTGCTAACTCTTTACCTGGACCTGAAGATCCTCACCAATTATGTCGCCTTTGTGTTCTCTCTGTTCAGATACACACAAATTTAGCAGCGGTTTCCTCCTACTTCTTTAGCTGTAAGTAATAACAATGTACACTGATGTGATTTATACTTATTTAACTTATATGCAACTTATTACATAGCATTCAGATAGTAAATGTTCATCTTCACCACAGTTCACAAAGTGGGTACGATTGGTGTAGGATCTATACTCTTAAAGAGGAACCCATAACCCTGAGCAAAATGTGCTAGATGTGTAAAATGGCTCCCACTCATTCATGTTTTTCTCCTGCAGCTGGAATTCTGGGATTGGACGATGCATCAGAAAGGAATTACACACTTCTGCCAACATTAACCAGCACAAGAAACGGCAAAATGAATGAGAAGACAAGCCTCACCAGTTATTAAGGATGGGAAATGCAACACTGACAAAAAATCTCTGTTTAGTAATGTTTTCCCGTTTTTAAAAATGTGTCAAAGGTGGAGGAGTTGAAACACAGCAGGAGTGAAAGGGGAGGTTACAGGATGGTGTTATACAGGTTGGACAGCAGAGCGGGACGTTGCTGAGGTTTGTGTTGGGAGTGAGAAGGATGAGTATATCGAAGGAGAAAGGCTGATTATATTGGGGAAAGGATGTTGAGCTTGGACATGGTTGGTGAAGATGTGGAGAACAGGCAGAAATGGAAACGAAGGTTGCATCTTTAAGTCTACTTTTCTCCATCACGTCATCTTTCAATGTGCCCTGAAGAGCAGGTGACGTAATACGAAATATTTAGGGCTAAAAAATATCACACTCAGAAGAAAAGATGATCCTTTATTTTCCCACAAGTGGGAAATTCACAGTGTTACAGCAGAAAGAGCAGCAAACAGAAATGATAAATAAGAAGTTACAGGTAAGATTAAGTATCTATATTTGAACTGAAGTCGTTAAATTGATCAGAGTTTTGAACTGTTGCTGTCTAAAGTCTGAATCTAGGAAAGCACACAAAAAACAAAGTTAAGGTTGCTCCATAAAACATTCAAGTGATTGGATTTAATACCCATGAATTTAGGGGTAGGTAACTGCAGTCACCATGAAGTAGATGCCAATATCAACTCAAGTATTTAATTCATGCGATGGCATCTACCTGCTGATGAAGGTCTTATGCTCACAGAAACATTCAGCAGTCTCCTTAATATCTCTTGTGTTCCGTCATATCTCTTCTCTTTATGAAAGCTGCTGAAATCCTCGTCCATCCATTCATCACATCACATCTGGACTATTGGAACTCCTCTCTGGCCTCCCAACTAAAACTGTATCTCCCGTACCTTTCACCAACTTCACTGTTCCTCTTATTCTCCAAGTTCCCACATTAAGTCAATGGGAGGCAGATCATTCAGTGTCTTTGCCCCCAAAACCCTGGAGTTCCTTCCCACAACCTTCTCAACACCACCTGCAACACATGAATCGGAGTAAATAACCTCTCTGGGTTTCTTATTGCTGTTGTATTGTCCTTTGCTTTTACAAACTGTTGTCTCTGTAAAGTTACCTTGTGGTTAATGCACTTTACAAATAAAATTATGAAGATGCCAAAAAAGGTTTTATCCAAACCAAATACAAACTCAAAGCACTGACTAATAAAATTTCACAGTATTTTTATAATAATTTCACACAGTTTCAACTGCTTAGTTACCATGAGACTGACAATAAAACAACGCCTTCTCTCTGTTCTTAAAATAATCTTTGTCACCTTGTAATCCTTTAACTTTTCTCACTGATGAACATTAACAATTTTCTTTCAAAAGCAGTTTCTGTAAAGCTAATGATCCATTATTGGTTCAGTACTAAGAAATGTGGGTGGCGCTCCAACTCTTACACTCTACTTCATGGTGAATGCGAGAAGGGCATGAGGGCACCACCTATGGGCAGAGAATTATGATGTTTGATGTTGTTGCCATAATATGGATGTGCACTATATTCTGCACATCCCCAAGAACAACCACACCCTACTGAAAGGTCAGATGTGAAATGAATCAATTACAACTAATTCAAAAGAAACCACTCTGAACTAGACAGCCCACCCTTAGAAACCCAGATTCCTGCTCTTAGCTTGCTTGTGGTTCCTCTACCTCTGCAGCACTCGCTCTCTACTTCATGGTGACTAAAGAAGTCTCTGCCCATAGGTGGTGCCCTCGCACCCTTCTCATAGTCACCATGAAGTAGAGAGTGAGAGCTGGAGAGGTAGAGCAGCCGCCCACATTCCTGCTCCAACTGGTTAGTCGCTAGAATCCATATTAAATGACTAGTCTAGGAGTTTCTAATGGTTAGGGTGTTGTTCAATTAGAAATCTAACTGTATGATATGAAAGTGATGGTTATTTGATAATGAAAAGAAGCTTTATCACTTAAAAGCAGTTATTAAAGAACTGTAAACAGCTGCATTAGTTTATATAGACATGCCCACAATTCTGCTCCCCTTCCATCTTCATAAATAGCAGGATGTTTACAGCAGTTTGATTTAGGTGATTTGATTGGTTTTCAATTTTGAAAGCGTTATGGCTCCAGATGTAATGTAAAGATGCAGCATTTGGACTTATAATATCCACCATGTCCACTTGACAATCTGGGCGGCTGCACTACCTCTCCAGCTTTCACTCTCTACTTCATGGTGAATGTGAGGAGGGTGTGAGGGCCCCACCTATGGGCGGGGACTTCTTTAGTTACCATGAAGTAGAGAGTGAGTGCTGGAGAGGTAGAGGAACCACAGGATCAGGAAGATCAGGAATCTGTATTTCCCCAAATTATTTTTCTAAGGGCTCAGTTTATATCTATTTCTTTTGAGCTAGTTGTGTTAGATACTGATCATGTAGGGGAGTTCTTGTAGTGCATTGTTTTATAGACACTAAACTTTTATCTTTATTAAGTTTAAAACAAACTATCATGTATCATAAAAATATAATTGTAGAGTAATTTATCACATCCCATTGGAACCTGAAACTAAAATCTGCTTCATGAGGTATAGATTCGCGCTCAGAAAAATAAAATCTGAACTAAGAACCCAACCCTTAGAGAAGGAATTTGGGAGCCCCAGATTCCTGATCGTAGCTTGCCTGTGGTTCCTCTACCTCTCCAGCTCTCGCTCTCTACTTCATGGTGACTAAAGAAGTCTCCGTCCATAGGTGGTGCCCTCACAGTCACCATGAAGTAGAGAGTGAGAGCTGGAGAGTTAGAGCATCACCCACATTCATGCTCTAGCTGGTTAGTTTCTAGGATCAGTATTAACAGACTAAACTTAAACCTTAAAATGTGTAGGAAACTGTTGAAAGGAGTTGGTACCATTGTTCAATTAGAATTCTAATTATATGCAATGAAAGAGTGTCACTTATATTAACTTTTATGAGACTATAGTCATTATAAACTTCAATAGATGTTATCTTACTAGAGATATAGCTTTCTTTAATGTGTTTGAGTATAAAAACACTACCATGAGACTTTCCAGCGAGAGCTGGAAAGGAGAGGTAGTGCAGCCACACTCAGTCTTGATATAACTGGTTAGTTTTTTAGATTAATATTAGAAAACCAAATTGAATCAAATGTTTAAATGACCCCCTTATTTATGATTAATAATGTTGCAAAAGGGGTCTTGCCTTGTCCCAAAAATGGATTTCCTTGTCCACTTGTTTATCTGTCCTGTCTGCCCAGTTCACCCCCTCCATAGGGAGCTGAGCTTTCAGCTGCATTTATACAAATATGTACATAAAGTGTAGTTTATGTTTAAAATATTCCTTGTTTACCTTGATCAGCATGATCATGAATGACTCAATTCTGTACATTTTGGATATTATTTTACTCCAGTAAAATCTTAAACTGAATGAAATCAGTCAGAGTTGCACTGTCCACATATGGTCCCCTCACCTTCCTCTATTTTAATTTACTTTTCGCTCTGTAGTCAGTGATGATGATGAGCCTTTATTTGTCAGTACACTTTTACATGTCCTCTCAGACCACATACATACATACATTTGGGACAGACAAACAGGTCAGTTTAGAGAGGTAGCATGAAACTTAAGAAAAGGGGAGATACACACTGGGACAGTAGATGGGGAAAAAAGTGTATCTTTCACAGTGTCTTTACAGGCAGTATGACCGAGCTAAAAAAAACCTCAGCATATTGTAGCCAAGTGTCATGCTTTTTTAATGGACAGTCCAATTGTAGTTTCTTACTTGGTGCAGCTCCCCCACTCATTTTCACTCCCTTTCTTTATAAGTTAATAAACTGGAAGCTGTTAACTAGGAGACTTGTTGGCTGTAGTTTAGCAGTAGCTCGCACTGTGCACACGCGCTTGTTACAAAAGACGAGATGTCAGACTGGCTGTATCAATCGCTACAGTGGGGATGGATGATTGGCTAACACACTTTTTATGCACCCTACCCACACTTCCTGTACTGTAGTGTGTTCTGTGACTTGTGGTTCACTCTGCACAGTCTACTGTGTGTGGTAGAGTTTATTTTAAAAGATGAGGATCCGCAATCAACACGCAATGACTTTCGATCGACATACTGGGCGCCCCTGTTGATTGATGCCCTTAGGTGCTAGAAAGGCACCTATATATCAGATGTATTTTTTATAATTAAAGAATATATTAAAGAACACATTTTCCAGACATTGTGATTTAGTCATATAGATGAAGCCTTCAGTCATTTCAACAGTTGTGTTTCTTTATATATATTGTACTGCATTCTAATTTTTATTGTTGATTTCCACCACACAGAATCATCAAAAAGCTAAACTAACACCAGCATTCAGGAAACTTCATAAAAAATTTGGCCTACCTCTAAACCAGGACTGTCTGTTGTCCCTCATGTTCTCCAACACTTACGTTCTATTCTATAGTATCTCTAAAAATGGCCATGCCTGTTTTGCTTTTCTGTTAAATCAGCAGACTCTAAAACTTGCCTGCTCTATCAACATGGCTTTTACAGAATATTCTATTTACATACTGTTTGAGTCATCATCATATGTTTTACACTGTGTACTTTTGAAGGGTTGAGTGTGGTTTACACAACACTACACTCCCCTTTAAAATGTTTGGAGTCTGGATCCAGGTTCTCCAGTGTAAAAAAGGGCCACTCATTCTATCAACCTTTTCTCTAAGAGCTTGATTCTGGAATTTGGGACAATTGGACTTACCTCAAAGGGTTGTAGTCTAGGTCCTGAGATTGACAGAGTTTCTTAGCTCTTTGGTGTAAAAAATGGCACCTTACTCTAAAAGGACCTTACTTACCTTACTTACAAAAGGACTAGCAACCCCACAAACATCTCTAAGCGCTTGATTCTGGTCTTTGGGACTACAAGCCCTCCATTAAATGGTTAGGCCAGGGGTGTTAAACTCTGTTCCTGGAGGGTCGGTGTCCACCACTGTTTGGTAGTTCCTATTCTCAAACGCTCTCACTACACCTGGCAATTAACAGATGTGAAGCTCCCTCGTGGCTCCCACGGGATCGACCCTCGCCGATGGAAGGAAATGGACGTGGCGCAGGGCCATAGGTAGCGGTGGAGCGCTACCTGTGGAGCTGTGCCACTGCAGGACCATGGACAGCGGCCCAGCTAAAGTAAGCACGTGACTGCTGGGGGCGGCCCCTCCCTAACGCTACAGGGCTGCAGGTGAATTACGGGCTCATCAAACTCGGCGTGCTGGCGCCTTTGAAAAGGTGAGTCAGAATGAAGCGAGGAGAAAGCACATCACCCTCGTTCCTTCAACGAACGGACAAGAAAAGCCCTGCTGAGGAGGACGCTGCCGCTCCTGTGAAGTGGGGCGCGAACACCCGCCTAATCCGGGGGCGCGGCTCTCGTTCGAGAGCCCGTGCCTCGAGCCAGAGCGAAGGAAAGACCCAAAGCAATGGACTTAACGAGTAAAGACGCAAGGACTGAGTCTCCGCTCCGGATCGGCTACCCGGAAGCGGAATGCGGCGAAAGAAAAGGCGAAGTATGGAGCAATGACACACGCACACGTAACACTGTAAAAAAAAAAAAAACACAGGTGTGAAAGCAAAAACTTGTGGGTGGACTAATCCCTTGGTGCCCCCTGGCACGGTGCCCGTCACACAGATTAATTGAACCAGGTGTGTCTGAGCAGGGAACTTACCAAACTGTGGCCAGGCCTCCAGGACTGGAGTTCAACAACCCTGGGATTGTGAAACCAATGGCATCACACAGCTCTCTAGTATAACACACTATAGGATTAAATATTCTGCTGTAAAGGAGGGCCCTTCAACTCTGCAAGGTCATTGGGACCAGTGGTTGGTTCTCTGAAAAGGTCAAACAAATGGTATGTAATATGCCCATCACCCCTTGATTTCTGTCGTTGGGACCAGTGGACTCACCTCAAAGGGTTAATGTCCCAGTCTCTGGACCAATGAAATCACTTTTTAGTTAACCTAGTTACTAGTATCATGGTATCATTGTTGAATACCCTTGACTTCCTTCTTGAAAAACCATGGAAATAGAAATTAACTTTTAAGGTACAGACTTAAAGTAGAAAACCCTACACTTCACAACCTTGGTTGTCACCCTCTGGCAGCCAAGATGTGTAGAAGCATGACATCATAAACACAGTTATTAGCACCACCCACATACATTTGTTTATTTAATTAAACTTTCATTTCCAGTTTTGTTGTATCTAAGAAGATTGGAATCCAAGATGGCCACCAAGCAGCTCTGCAGAGAATGGCAGTGAAATCAGGTACTTTTCTCATAAGGTTTCAGTTTGTCCTGTTGGTAATGAGCTCTTGGCTTATTTCAGTGGTGTTGTAAGGTAAGTAAGTGAAGCCAGTTGCTTTTCCTGTCAGTGTTTTGTCTGGTTCTCCTGAAGGATCACTCACACTTTGCATTTGTTCATTTACAGAGGAGTGTGATGGTAGCTCTGCAGTGATCATTTGTTCAGGTTTAGATTATTGGCTGGTTCTCTGTACGCCGGCTTCTCTACACTTGCAGTTTTATGGACTTTGAAGGTTCTTACTATTGACACCTTCTGCTGAGGAAAGCTCCATATTGACGAAGGCATCAGAGGAATGACTGCATGACTGTATAGTTTCCCGTTAGGGTTTTGTATTGCTATAAGCTCATGATACAATATCATAGAACATTTTGAATAATGTCTAAAAACAACACAAATAGCTGAACTGTTCTACACCAAACAGATATGGAAAATGTTTGCAGTCCAAAGTCAGTAGGGAGTTTTCACAGTGCCGATGCAGTCTTTTTTTTGGAGAGGAACACCCAAATGGTAGTTTGTGTCCATTTTCCTCATCTGGTTGTAAACAGTGACACAACTAAATTACCGTACATGTGATAAACTAAAGTTCTGTATCCCTTGTTCATCTGTGAAGCTTGGTGCAGTTCCTTATCACCAGTCAGTGTCCTGATGTTTACCCAACCACAATAATAACAGCCGCCGCTACAACACAAGTAGGTAAAAGTGTAAATGCCTGATTTTTTTTTTCTGCTCTACTTTTCCTTTGTTACTGGAATTGTCCTTCAGCCAATTCTTTACAGTCGCTCTAAATATGGAAGAACCAGCACAACAATTGGCACCTCCTCCGCTGTTAGCAGTATTATTAGCTCAAAGGTTTGATCTAAATGACACACTGCAGTGACTGTTACAACTTTCCCACCATGTGTCTTGTCAAACTGTGCTTGTTTTTTTCTCATTGGTCAGTTGTTTGAAAACTGCACTTTCAGTCTCAATTTTTTGTACTTGATCTTCAGACCCTAGAGGTAAATGATCATGCAAAAAAAATTACATTTTAAACTGCTTTGTGTTCTAAAAAGTCAATAAATCAGTTCATTCCAAGGATGATCAAGCTATATTGCTCAAACTCAAATCATACATTGAGTTGGTTGAAATGTAGCAGATTTATTGAGAATAACTACCAAATTTTATTATAAAACACATGCTAAAATGTATAACAAAAAATGGGTATTGATTAAAAACATTTTTGGTTAGTTCTAATGACAGTGATGTCATTTTGTCAAGCTCTAGGGTTAGAAACCATTGAGAAATGTAATTCCTGTTCTTGCGATATGCCAATACACTCTTTGGCACAGATCCAAACAACTAAACCTAATAGACATTTATCTGAATTTCACAGAACTTGCTACATGTCAGTTCCTTGATAAGATGTTTGGATCATTGTTGAGCACAACAAACATCATTTTTATTTACTAAAGTATGCCACTAATTTCAACTTGGGGGGCTTGCTGCCTTCTGAATCCTAAATGACACACTGCAGTGACTGTTACAACTTTCCCACCATGTGTCTTGGCAGAAACATATTTCATGGTCTGTATTTTGATGCTTTGCAATGATTCCATGAAGAATAAATAGCTTTTTAAAATGAAAATAGATCAATTTCTTTTTATCAATCCTAATTTTTAGACTGTTGTTGAAAAAGTCAAGGTTCAACAAAGGCCCCATTTGGGCAGGAAAATATTTCATGGTCTGTATTTTGATGCTTTGCAATGATTCCATGAAGAATAAATAGCTTTTTAAAATGAAAATGGATGAATTTTTGATTAATCCTCATTTCATGACAACCTTCAAAATACATTTTTAAGAAAAACGTGAAAATATTTGCAAGAAACTTTCATTTGGAGGCATTTTAGACTGATTTACACGTGTCTGTAACAAAAAGAATAAAATCTGAAAATGTCCCAAAATTCATAAAACGTAAGGGTATATATAGCCTTTTGTATTTTTGAAATTTTGTTGAAAAAGTCAAGGTTCAATTCAGGCCCCATTTGGGCAGGAAAATATTTCATGGACTATTTTGATGCTTTGCAATGATTTCATTAAGAATAAAAAGCTTTTTAAAATGAAAATGGATAAATTTTTTGATCAAACCTCATTTCATTACAACCTTCAAAATTCATTTTTAAGAAAAACTTGAAATTTTTTACAAGAAACTTTCATTTGGAGGCATTTTAGACTGATTTACACATGTCTGTAACTGTTATGTTTTTAGACACTCCCTAGGTTACCGGGACGGTTACAAGTGAAAGAAATTGAAATGTATAGGTGCACTCAGATATAGACCAGCGAAAAATGGATTGAGATTAAGTATATACAAAGGTTTAATCTCAGTTCAATATATATACATATATAAATAGACAAATCCAGAGTAAAGACATATATACAGGTGGAGATATATACAAGTATTTACACAAAATAGCAAGGCACATCAATTCTGGTCTAAGTGGGGAAAACGGACAACACTAAAGAGAAGAAACAAAAACAAAACACCCTGATCCTGCCTAACACCTCTACCTAAACAAAATACACAAACCTGTGTCTGCCCAAAGTCCCCACACAACGAACGAAGGTTCCAGTCTTTGTGTGACACAGAGATCTCATAAATATACTGGTCCCAAAATTCTAAGTACAAAAGAGGTTTCACAAAAAGAAGCACACAAAGTAACAAAGCAACATCTTCAGGTCAAAGCCCAACTCTTCCTCTTCACCCGGAACTTATAAAATGCAGAAAGCGTGACCTCTGGCACACCACCTCCAATCCCGGGAACGTCCATCAGATCAGCCAATCCGAAGTTCCAGAGAGAGAGAGAGAGAGAGAGAGAAAGTACAATAGGACTACGTCCCAGAGAACGTAACAGTAACAAAAATAATCAAATCTGAGGACGTACCAAAATTCACAAAAACGTAAGGGTATAGCCTTTTGTATTTTTGAAATTTTGTTGAAAAAGTCAAGATTCAATAAAGGCCCCCTTTGGGCAGGAAAATATTCCATGGACTGTGGTTTGATGCTTTGCAATGATTCCATGAAGAATAAATAGCTTTTTAAAATGAAAATGGATGAATTTATTGATCAATCCTAATTTCATGACAACCTTCAAAATTCGATTTTGAGGAAAAACTTGAAATTCTTTACCAGAAACTTTCATCTGGAGGCATTTCTAGACTGATTTACACGTGTCTGTAACAAAAATAATCAAATCTGAGGATGTCCCAAAATTCACAAAAACATAAGGGTATAGCCTTTTGTATTTTTGAAATTTTGCTGAAAAAGTCAACGTTCAATAAAGGCCCCATTTGAGGATCGCCTCACACTATTAAAGTAGGACTTCACTTAAAGGTTCCTGGTCCAAGACCCTATTAGTGTTGAAGATCTTGCTCACAAAATTAAACCTGGACATCAGTTAAGACTTCCTGGTCCAAAATCATACCAGTGTTCAAGATCTTTCCACGCCAGTAAACCTAGACCCGGGGAGCAGTAAAGTGGGGACGGTACCTTGCTCAAGGGTACTTCAGTGGTGCCCAGCCTAGGACTTTAACCTGCAACCATTCGGATATCAGGTGCAATGTCCTAACCACTAGACCACCACTACCCAAAGATTTAAAGTGAAATCAGTGATAAACATTTAAACTTTTCCCAGTGAGCATAACTTCTTACACAGGACTATAAACAACGCTGTGAGCAGGATTCGAACCTGCGTGGGGAAACCCCATTGGATTTCGAGTGCAACACCTTAACCTCTCAGCCATTACAGCTACAGTCTAAGATTAGAATATTTTTGTTACAGACACGTGTAAATCAGTCTAAAAATGCCTCCAAATGAAGGTTTCTTGTAAAATATTTCATGTTTTTCTTAAAAATAAAATTGGAAATTTGTCAGGAAATGAAGACTGGTCAAAAATTCACCCATTTTTTTTTAAAAATAAGTTATTTATTCTTCATGGAATCATTGCAAAGCATCAAAATACAGTCCATGGAATATGTTCCTGCCCATTTGGGGCCTGAATTGAACCTTGACTTTTTCACCAAAATGGCAAAAATACAAAAGGCTATACCCTTACGTTTTTGTGCATTTTGGGACTTCCTCAGATTTTATTATTTTTTATAAAAGTCTATACCCTTACGTTTATGTGCAGTTTTGGACAATGAAAGTGAATTTCTGTCATTGTGAACACACCATGTTGCACCACAACAAAATTTGTCCTCTGCATTTAACCCATCACACGTGCACATGTGAAGCAGCAGGCAGCTATCAACAGCGCCCGGGGAGCAGTAAAGTGGGGACGGTACCTTGCTCAAGGGTACTTCAGTGGTGCCCAGGCTAGGACTTTAACCTGCAACCATTCGGATATCAGGTGCAATGTCCTAACCACTAGACCACCACTGCCCAAAGATTTAATGTGAAATCAGTGATAAACATTAAACTTTTCCCAGTGAGCATAACTTCTTACACAGGACTATAAACAACGCTGTGAGCAGGATTCGAACTTGCACGGGGAAACCCCATTGGATTTCGAGTCCAACGCCTTAACCTCTCGGCCAAAAAAGGGGCAAAAGGGTCTGCCTGGTGGGGAAAAGAAAAAAGAAAAGGGGGGGGGGAAAGGGGGAAAAAGAGATTTTTTTTATTAGTCACTTTAATCAAACTATTTCAGTCGTTCTGAATATATACACTGGGTATTATTAAAACCAGTGAATAAATTACAGTTCCTGCCAATAATATTGCTAATTGGATTTTTTTTTTAAAAGATGGCATTTAATTTTACACCAGAAATAAGGTCCTTTTATGTGTAGTGAATAGGTCTATTATTCACACGTCACAAATAACA
>JBBIGC010172430.1:0-15382 GCA_037576955.1 Lepidarchus adonis
AGAAATGAGTAATTACACACGTTACTCATATAACTGTCTTCAGAAATCAGAGGTTTGTTTTAAGCCGTTTCATAACTCAGAATAAATTCTGTTAAAACACGGAGGTAGAAAGTGAAAGCTTGGAGGCGCGTGCACATGAAAGTTGGGGTTCTATTGGTACTATTGGTCTATTTGTTGGGACATCTCTTCAAACCTGGAGTTTCTTGGAAACAGGCGTCAATAACTGGCTATTATTAGAAGATATATACTGTATTTATTATTTATTTATTTATATTCCCTGTCTGTTATCACTCTGGTGTCCACCAGAAGAGGATGGGTTCCTCCCAAAGTTTCTTTTTACCGTTTAGGGAGTTTTTCCTTGCCTGTGTTGCTTTTGGCTTGCTCATTAAGGACCCGGATTCTGTCAATTCTGTTAAGCTGCTTTGTGACAACATCAGTCGTAAAAAGTGCCATACAAATAAAATTTGACTTGACGCTAAAGCTTACTTTTTAACAATGTCCTCATTTTTTAATCTTCGGGCTGTGTCCATTGACGTCACCTGTAATGCTGTTGTCCAAGTTTTCATTAACATTTTCTGTTGTGGTTTTCCTTGGCAATGGGGCATGGATTGAGCTGAAGAAAGAACCGTTTTGCTGTAATATACTATGAACATACTAATAGCAGAGAAAGAGGGAGGAGGAAGGACTGTCAGAGCTGTTCTTATAATGCCGCAGGACATTGGGGAAGCGAGTTTGAAAGTGAAGGTATCAGCAATCCAAATTTAATGAGCCTGCACAAGAGCGCCACAATCTGCTCATAATACACAGCCTTCACTATGACCCTTCTCTCCATTTCCCAGTCTCCAGCAGAGCGGCTGTAACACTAACTCACCTATATCTCTGCTACTGAGGGAATAAATAGCCACAGGTTGACAAACATATACTCCAACATTGCATACAGGGTTGGATTTGTTGAGAGGGTCCTCGAAATGACGAAAGAACAATACAAATTTTTGAGCTTTTTAGCATCACGATGGAACACGACTAGTTGAATGGAGCTTCCTTTCCTATGTGTGTACCTTCACTTCATATAACTGGCAACATAACTGGGGAGAGAGAGTGTATAGCGCCTTCCATAACAACTGCTATGGTAATAATCGCTCAGGTCTAAAAGACTGACAATACGAACATTTTTTCATTTGTCTGTAGGGCTTAAACGATTACTCAAGTAACTCGAATAATTCGATTACAAAAAGTGCTAATCTAATCTAATCCATCTATTTAAAATGTCTCTGCTCTTTTATCGCTCCTGCTTTGTAAGGTGTTGTCCACACGAGCATTCAGATCTTGGATAAATGAATGCGCTCGGAAGAAGCCCAGGTTCATCCTTTATTGGTTTCATGATAAAATAATAAATATTCTCTGCATATGGCATCTATCTATCTATCTATCTATCTATCTATCTATCTATCCATCTATCTATCTATCCATCCATCCATCCATCCATCCATCCATCCATCCATCCATCTTTTTCTTATTACATTTTATTTCACTTTTACCATGATATGTAGCACTTTGAGATTGCTGAAATATAAAGTGCAATACAAATAAAATTTATTATTATTTTATTATTTATTATTTTATCTATCCATCCATCTATCTATCTGAACCTTCAAATCCTTATGTTAAAAATTCTCCTGATAAGGTTCAAGTTCAAGTTTTTTATTGTCGAATGTAGTTATACTAGTACAACATACAGTGAAATGTTTTTTCCCGGCAATAATTCATCCGGATTTCGGCAGAAATTGACGCCAAGCTAACGCGACACCAGAAATGCCAAACATCAAATCCCGCGTGGACGGACTAATCTAAGAAAAGTGAATTTGAACAAAAATGTTTCTTACGAGGAATAACATCCAATTGCTTGTTCATTTTAAGAGCCTTTCATGTTGCACAACACACACACTATGGTCTGTTCACTGTGGGAACTGGAGAACTTTCGGCTCTTTTAACATCTTTAATAAGCATCACCTTTATCTGATATCAGTGAATGATGATGATGATGATGATGATGAACAAGGAGGCCGTGGGTAAATCCCAGCTGATAATAACACTGGGTAAAAGTATTGAATGGAAGCTTTAATGTCCGATGGTATTATTAACTTCAACCTTTCCATTGCCCCATTCCTGTCTCCCAGCTTCGCCTTTCATCGATTACCATTTTGGATGGAGGTTTAATCACATCCTCCATCTTTGGACAAAGAAAGGTGAAGGGAACAAAAGCAACATTTCCGTTTTTCCAACCTGCCTTGCACAGTTACTGAATACATTTACTCAGAAAGACTAAAACAGATGTGAATTTTTAGGGTCATACAGGTAACGGCCTTAGTTAACGGATATGGGATTTGGCAACCGGCCAGACAGCAGCACTGCACACGTTCCAAAAAAAAGAATGCAGTACAAAAAGTTCCTCACAATTAATTAATGCTCCTAGATTACAATTGAAAATTTTCAATAATGCTTAGAAAACTCGAAGGCCTGATGCAGATGCCAGAACGAACAGCAGCTGGAGCCAATCAGATTATGGGATGAGCTCAATTAGTCTAAAAAAAGTCATCGTGCCATTGGACAGAGGGAACTTACGAAGATGACAATGTTACTTGGAGAAAAGGACACGAACACAAAGACATGCATGTTCACATTTTCCACACACATTTCCAGACTCGTGAGAATAATAATTATGCAGATGTTTTCTCCTCTTTCCTGCAAAGTCTACTGGGATAGAGACACGCAGACACAGACAAAGGCATGTGCCTGAGGCTGAAAACATATGCAGAACGAACATGGCAAGAATATAATAATAATAATAATATTAATAATAATAATAATTAGAATTAACCATGTATACTCTGAAACCAGCCCCGACGTTTATTAAAAAATGATTGGGACGGCCCGGCGGTTAATAGAGACAGGCGTTTGTTGGAGACAGGCTATTATACACTTTTGACAATGAAAAAAAAAACGTTAATAACAATAATGAGCTTGTTAATTATGTTTAGTATGCAAATCTGAAAAAGTACCTGAATTAAAATTGCTATCAAAATACTAGTTGAATAATACTGCAGTTTTATTGGTTTCCACCAATGCGTTAAAATTGTGTCCAGCTGCAGACATTAGGCAGCTAACATTAACCAGCAATAATCAAATAATAAATTATTAGTTATTGTTCAATACAAGAAACACTACATGCTATATTAAATGCCAAAATTAAAACCCAATCAAACCTGATACTCCGATACCAGCCCTGACATTTATTAAAAAAGTTACTGGGACGTCCCGGTGTTTAATAGAGACGGCGTTTGTTGGAGACAGGTTATTATTCTCCTCACAGACGGAATGGTCACATTACACGGCAAAATATCAAACAAAACTAAAAATATATTGAAACAGTTAAGACGCAAAAGCAGTGATGATCAAGCGGAGAAATTAGGAGATGAAGAGTGAGTGGTGGAAGAGCACAGACTGAATAGATCTGAGTTTTGAAGAGAGACAGACAGGACGTTAGGCAGAGTTCAGGGGCAGCAACACTAAATGATCTCCCACCCATGGTGGAGAACCTGAATTTAGGAACAGTGAGTAATCCAGTAGTAGAGGAGCTCAGTGAAGGGGGGGGGGGGGTATGAACGGAGTAATCCAGTGAGATATGAAGGAGCAGATCCATGAAGAGCTTTAAATGTGAGAAGAAGCAGCTAAGCAGCTCACAAAGAAGAAACCAAGCACCCAAGCCAACCAAGCTTGTAGACCTTTATGCCAAACGCTGCTCCATCCGTCCATCAGAGAACTCATGCCAATCTGCCCTGTTGGAAAACTGAACGGATGAAGCATATTTTCATAGGCAGTTATAAAAAACTGAAAGAATAAAGATACTTCCTCACCCACTTCACTGTGATTTTTGATGCATAGTGAGAAACATACATCGGTTCCTCATCATAATTCATGTGCCTTTGATCCATTATGGCCTTTCACCACTGTGTCATTAATCCCCTTTGGTCTGTCGTCCATGTTCTATTTTTGAAGCCCTTGTTGTCTAGACCTAAAATATTACCCCCCATGGAAGGTCACCAAGGAGCGTCACATGATGTCATCAACAGCAGGATGAAGATGTTCTTTAAATCACGCAGGAAATGAATAGAGAGGGCTGGCGAAAAAGAGAAACGATTTTAAAATATAAATTAACTCAGTTTACACACACGCAAATATTTACCGTTCACAATTCAGATTAAATATTACCAGTTGAATCAGACATGAATCAGACATGAATCAGACATGAATCAGACATGAATCAGACATGAATCAAAGCAGCTACTGTTCATAAAGCAGTGAAAACTACAGGCTGTAGCTCCTCCTCCGTCAGGTGTTGCTAAGGAGTTGGGTCATAGCTACGTCACCTTTGTTTGTAGATCCTGAAGCTGTTACATCACAAATGCCACACACACACACACACACACACACACATCTAGGCACATGTATGTATTGTATGAATTTGGTTCATTAATATTTATATGCACATTGTCCAATGGAACTATCAATTGTTTTATACTTTATATGACATGTATCAAAAGATTTTTCTCAAAGAAATTGTCAAACCGTTTACATGCTACACACTAACAACATGCTCATTGGCTGATTTCAGATCAATAATGTGACCATGTAAGCAGCATACTTCCATTATCAGGGTAGAATTAAAGCAGTTTTAGGGCAATGACGGTTAAGTGCTTTCAGAAGCAGGAAATGATGATCTTCCCAGGAATCAGTCAACCCTAATGCTGCCATCGCACGCTAGACACAAAATCCTACTTCTTGTGTAAAATCGGATTTAATTGTAGCCTACATCATTTTGGCAACAAAAAAAATTCACACCTGCTCCTGTGTGATCAGACTGTCCAATTACTATGGAGAGAATGATAAACATTGCTCTATATCAAGTTCAATGCATGTGGATTACAGAAGAAGTACAGACGCAGGAGCTAATAGCTGTGCAGTTCAAATTCAAGGATCCATTCATTACTAAATGCATGATTACACCACTTTTATGCAATTTAAAGCCATAAAAACTACCAAATACATATTTACTAAGAAACTGTGACTTGAGAAAGAGCTTTTTCCTCCTATGCTTTTGGAGAACTACTGGAATCAAATAAATCTGTGTCATATTAAGACAGAGATCTCAGGGGAACTCAAGCTGACTCTGATCTTTCTGATCATCAGATCACTGTAGTTTTCAGAAACATCTAGAAGAGATTACCGCCAAAATCGGATCTGATTATTACGTGAATGTAAATGCACTGTGTGAAATGACCTGTTAAATCATTCTTGCAAATTTAAGAGCTTTCTGAATGTTTGTTTTCTATACAGATGTTCTACGATTTGGATCCAGTTGTTTTTTTGAATGCAGTGTATGAATTGCTGTGAGATCTTCATCATGACAAACCAGTCAGAAGCACTTAATGTGTCTCCAGGATGGAGCCTGCATGTCTCCTGTGGCCTATTCTTCACTGTATGACCAGATACAGCCAGAGAACCGCTACTGCCCACCCATGAATCAAACGCGGAGGATGAAAGGATTGCAACATCAATCAATGCGAGACCTTGGAAGCCTGTGGAGGAAGATAAAAGGCACAATATGTGACCAAGTACAGTAGTACACAGCGCTAACAAACCTGCCATGGTTCTGAGGGACAGGGGTTCTAAAACGGTTAGCAAGTCAACAATTCACTTGTACAGTCGTCTTTAATACTGTTTATGGTTATTACATTATAAATACTTAACTATGGTGTCGGCAGAATAATTTATAGTGCAATTGTGCATTTTTTCTGTTACATATGTAGAGTTAGAGAAATGTAACCTGAAACTGCAAAGAGATAGAGTTCTCCACCCCTATGTTTATCTAACGGCCTGAAAAATAATAGAAATGTGTTTCCTTTGAGTACATAACCGAATAGGTATAAGTACATATAAGTTGATAATAAAAAATGTTGTGCATCTTTTCTTTGATCTTTTCTTTTGAACCATTTAAATAAAAGTTAAAGAGAATGATCAAATCACAAATTTTTTATTGTATTTAATGAATGGTTTGTATGTATAAGAGATTTTTCGATACATCTTGACCATGATGATGCCCAGTTGATGTGGAAAAATAACGTATTTGTGGGTAGTGTGGCTAGGTCTTATTTTGGGATATTGTCCCAATTGCTTTATTGAGCTTTTAAAAGAATGTTTCAAGCAATAGTGTGCCTCTGGTTTAGCACACACAGAGCAGTTCAGCATTCAAACACAGTTTTCTCAGACGGTTGATCCCCCCCGAAAGCCACCGTTCTGATTAACCAACACGGCGAGGGTGAGTTCAGCCATCCCACCCTTAACCCACACAAAATAACCACAAATACAACCCAAATTAGTCCCATAACACACATAACTCATTCCCACATTACAGACACAATAAACCACTAGAACAGTCCCAAACGCACACCCACCATCACTCCCATGATCCTTTGCGGCACAGCGCCTGGAGCCATGTGGCTAAACCAAACCCCCATGAGCCTCAGCTCGGTTACAATACAAAAACACTGCATTTCTCTGTACATGGAACCAGAGAGTCTAGAATATTTTCAGAGTGACTTAAAGAAAATTAATTTAAAGAAAAAGTCCAATATCATCTCTCAAAAATAAGACACAACCAAGCTAACAAGCTAGCTGGCTATTTGTCCCAGTTTGCGACTCAAGCAGGAGATAAAAGCTCTGTTCGCTATGTACATTCCAAAGAAGCGTCTCCGCCAGCCCCTCCCAACTGGCCCTCGCTCCGAGTAACAGCACTGCACCAGCCCCCAGGTGCCATGTGCTTGCCCTGGATGGAACATTCACCAAGGAGATGCTGCTTCACCAAACACATTCTTTCTCCCTCTCTCTCACACACACACACACACACACACACACGCACGTCATGTTCAGAAAAGCTTTTCAACAAGGGACATGGGAAGAAAAGACACAAATGAGGGAGAGAAAGTGCCAAGGCTGCAAAAAACACTGCATCTCTCCTCGTTTCTCCTCACTCCATCGGCCCACGTCGTGTTTCAGCACATCCACCCAAATCTGAGACATAGGCCTTGATCGTAATCAGACTTTCAGCTAGGAGACGCAAACGGCTTCGGCAGAATACAAAAATGGGGCAATGGGGGAGTTACGCCTGCTGTTGTTTTCTTCCCCATCTCTATCCCTCTTCTGGCTCGAATCAGCATCACTGGAGGCTAAAGCAATCTCCCAGCCCTGGAGGCGGAGAAAAGGCCCTCAGCTGCACCTACTCCAGTGTAAACTCATATTTGAGGCCCACAGTGAAATTATGAGGAGGTGTGTGTGTGCATGGGTGAGTGAGGCAACAGTGCCCCCCACTGGAATATATACAGATCAGGCTTTAAAGGAAATAAAGAACAGATGCATGTGTGTGTTCTACTCAGATCCACTGCTTCGGGTATATATTTAGATTAAGCAGTGGCTTATAATACGATATTTAGCTAGAACACACACAGCTCTTTTCATATTAGATTATTTGTGAACCCTCTAGAATATTAATTCTAACAGTAATATTCTAATCGTAGGGTTGGGGCTCCAGGAACATGTGTAACTGATATTACTGTTTATATATATATATATTAATGAATTTATGCATACATTGATGAATACATGTTATGAAAGCAGTGCAGTCAAAGGAAAAAATAAACTCGTTCCTATCATATTAGTTTCGAATGTCTCATCTTATACACTGATTGGAGGAATTATGACCCATTTCAACATGTCAAAAATGATGAAATTAGTAGTAAATGAGGCCCAGACACATTTCGCTGTAGGATTTCCTGATACAACTTCGAAGGTGCAAAAATTTGGGCACCCCTTTATAAATAAGGTGACTGGAGATTTTGTAATTGAAAAGATGTTAAGATCTCTAGGGCAAGGAAAATATACACAATATTTTCAGCAAATATTGATGCATAGTAAATTAATAATAAAAAAAAAAACATTATTATGACACTGTGCAAACATTTGGGCGCCATAAGAGTTACAAAGTCTCAGATTCTTTTTATAAGGTTTCAGACCTTAATCAGCTCATTAGATCTGACGGATGGCAACAGATGACATTAGTAAATGTTATTAGTAAATGTCATTAGTAAATGTCAGCTGGTGCCAATTTCAAAGTTTTACAAATACTCTGACTTTTCAAACCTTGTGCACACACTTGTGGACACTCAACAACCATGGGTTCCTCGAACCTTACCTGCATCCCCATCATAAAATCCAACGTCAGAAGTATGCAGAAGTATGTTACCTGGCTACTATTGGAGACCGGCATCTATTTGTAGCGACCATCAACCCGGAATTTATTGGAAGTGGGCGTCAATAAGAGACGGGCTATTATTAGAAGATATATTGTATATTATATTTGGCATAATTACCTTAAAAATCTGAAAACTGATTTAGAAAAGTGCATTGCGGTCTCCGATGATTACAAAATGTATTTTATGTAATTTATGGAGTGGCTTTGTTGCCTCAGGGACTGGGCAACTTGAATTCCGCAAAGAGTGATTAAAGAAAAGTTGATGTCATCTGTACAAAAGTTGAAATTGCACCAGAGGTGGACCTTTCAACAGGATAATGATAGGAAATAGTGTGTGGATCTTCTCACTGGTTCTCAGTGCTCAACAGAAAGTCCAACTTAAGGACATGCATAAGGACAGTCTGCAAGGACCGATGACGAATTGCCTACAGACCGATGAGCCATTTTATTACTAACAATATGGAAATGCAGTTGGATCATACTTTGGAAGAAATTTATGCAAAAGTGTCTTCTGGAAAGAAAATTACCTGCCATTACTGGTTTAGGTGCAGACAGAAAACTGAGGATCATTTCACACAAATGGGTTTATTTCACAAAACAATTTTAGAGACTTGGACATCAGTAAAGTGAGGTTTCTTAATCTGACATTAAGCAAAATGAAGGTAAACAAAAAAACAACCAAAACGACCTGTCCATCAACAGCGGCATTGCATCTATCAAACATTGTTATTTTAAAACAAATCCTGTCGCCATAGTTACCCATCCGTCCAATCATCCATTTAAAATGCCAAAGACATCAATTTTAACCAAGAACATACTGGCAGGTATCTTTACAAAACACTATCATTTGTCAAGAGTTTGTCATCTGTGATTCGCACAAGTACAACCTCTCAGGAGCATTCCAGTGCAGTAGAAACAGTGTACGTCTGACTCTTCAGCCTCCTCTTCATCTCTCGGGTCATCTGACAAAGGGCCAAAGGGTAGCAGAAGTATACTGTAGCCCAGTCCTCACAGATATTGCCCTACAAATGAAGATGGTACAGGTATTCACACAGACAAGAGGAGAGGAGAGAAAAACTGACTTTAAATCCCCTTTATTTAGTCATCAGGTAGGGGAAACACCCATAATAATACTAGATTTATGTAATACAAAATAAAGATAATAACTCTAATATTAATAATAATAATATAAATCATAATATTACATTTACATTTTACATTTAATCATTTGGCCAAAACGACTTCCAGGTACAGGAAACAATTACGCATAAAGTATATTATATTAAAATATAAAATATAAAAAAATTAAAAAGATAATAATTATATATATATATATATATATATATAAAATATTAAAATATTAAAAATATCAACAATATTAGTATTAATATGTACACGTATATAGATAATATTATTGTGACAAATTTCCGTTTTTAAAAATTCACCAAAGTAAAGGATGGACAATTGACACAAGGGTTTAGTGCACGAATACAGGACGCGGCCTGTTTCCGGTTTATTTACCAGCTCTGAAAAGAACTTCAGTACCTGTGCGCCCTCTGCAGGAGAGTTTTGACATAGCACTTAAGCCCAAGTGTGAGATGGTGGTGGATAACTAGGCTCACTGGGTTATCAACTGAAACAGCGAACACGGCTGCGGTGAGTCCAGTCATCCACCCCCAGCACACACACCAACTCACAGCTGTTCTCATAACCACAACAGCAGACATCATTTCACCCCGTAACACATAGAACACTGTAGAGCAGTGGTCCCCAAGCACCGGGGAACAGATCTCAGACTGTAGCAACTTCAACTTTGCCGCTATTCTGGATGAAAGTCATGACAGAAAACCCTGAGATCACCACAACACCACTGAAAACTTATTCTGAAAGGAAAGTATACGCGTTACCATAGCGACCAGAGCGCGTGAGGGGCAGAGGAGGATGTTGTTGGCGCATTTCAGGATGATGCTGCTAATAAAGTGGATTCACGTTTATTATTATATTTACAAAATAATGTTTAAACATGAATTTACTGAGTAATAATGTCTTTATTAGCAGCGTCCACCTGAAATGCACCAGCAACATCCTCCTCTCTGCGCTCTCATCGCTATGGTAATGCATAAACTTTCCTTTGGTCGCATTACTTTATTTTATTGTTTTTATCCGCGACACCTTAAAGGCCGGTCCGTGAAAATATTGTCTGACATTAAACCGGTCCGTGGCACAAAAAAGGTTGGGGACCTCTGCCATAGAGAATTCAACTCCTAACGCGCCCATGATTCCCTGCAGCAGACACCCCCCCCCCCAACTCCGTTACATTATTATATTAAAAAATAATTTTATATATATAAATATATATATAAAATACTATTATCTCTTAGAATGGGAGATGAATCCTAAGCTGTGAACTCATATTGTTTATAGGGCAGTGTGTCTGATGCAATTTATGATGTTATTTCTCCCCTAAGTTTCTCCCCAACATCATCACCTTAAACAAATGTCTAAGCACTTTCGGCAGTAGGGCAGACGAACTGCAACAAAAATATAATGAGAAACTGCATATACACAGATCAGCCAAAACATTAAAACTGCCTGTTTAATACTGTATAGGTCCAGGTCCCATTCATTCCATACATTTCTGACCCATCAAAAAAATAGCCTCCACATGACCTCTGACAGAACGCTGTCATAATAAAGCACCAAGACAATAACAGCAGCGACAAGTCCTGTACATTGAGGTTGGGCCTCTATGGATCAGACTAGTTTGTCCAATACATCCTATGGATTCTCAATTGGGCTAAGATCTGTGGAATCTGTAGACACCTTGAACTCATCTAACCATTCCAAACCAGGTGGCAGAAGCATTATCCTGCAAAAAGAGCTCACTTTCATCACATGAAGGTGTGCAAAATTGTTTAGGTAGGTGGTATAGGTCAAAATAACATCCATAAGAACGCAAAGACCCATGGTTTTCTACCAGAATATTGGCACCAGCTTGCATTCTTCCCATCTTGGACCCTTCTCTTCCTAAGGTAAGCAACACACACAGCTGGTGGTCAACATGGTGTAAAACGATACATAATACATCAGACTAGGCCTTTTTCTTCCATTGCTCCATGGTCCACATGCCCACGTGATGCTCTATTTTAGCCAGAATTAACTTTCCAGCAATTAGTGACTCAGTAGGAAGGTGATTGTCGGTCCATGGACCACTTTTGGTATCATACTGGTAACACCCCACAAGACAAAGTCTTTTTTAATTGTCTCGAGCATGAACGTGTCTAAGCAAGATCCTTTGTTTTACATCAGTCATCACGCAGGTGTAAACAGGAAGCTTTGTGGCAGCACGTGACCAAGGGCATGGAATTCAATTGAGACAGTTGGGACATGTCCCACCAATATGAAGTGATGGCTGAACTGTTCTGCCCAATAATTTTGATAACACATAACGGTCCATGAACATCTACCAGAAAGAGTTTAGGCATAAATAGTGCTCACTACCCGAGGGCCCCACCTCCCAAAATCACGTCGCCCATGCAGCTAATGGGACACAGCGTGTGTTTGGGAGTTCGGCTTAGAAAAGTTCTAATAAAATTGCACATTGAGAAATTTGAAAACAAATATTGTGAGCATTTGGAAACAGCATTGCTAGTATTTATGTACAATAGTTAAGATGTTTTGTTGTGAAATGCATAATGAAGCGGGAGAGGGGCCCTACACCCTTGGTAATGACCCACAGTTTCACAGTTACGTTCTCCTTTTTAAAGAAACGGTTGTTGTAATGGCCACAACTTACACCAATGTTCTCTACAACTGGTCTCATGCTTTTGTGCATCTATTCAACCTCCCCCCAACGCACACACACACTTAATCCCCTCCTGAAGTCACGCACAGTAACCCAGGCAACCACCCAAAAATACATGACAGTGAAACATGAACATAACAATAATAACTCAGGTTCCAGGTTTAACCTGGAAAATGAAAGCAGTGTTCTGTTTGTAAAACTAACATTTTATGAGGCAGTAGAAACAAAGCTGCATTTAACACAACACCTAAAACATAAACCCTCAACACACACTGGACACTTTTAAACAGATATTTCTTAAGATAGTAAAAAGGCAAAAAGGTTTAATTTAAGGCATGTGGTATTGACAACACGTCATTTTGCGGGAATGTATTTAATACTTCGCACATAACACACCTGCATGGAGGAACTAGTTACATGCATTGCTCAGGCGTGATTTTGGTCCATTCTTCCACACAAACCTGAAGGTTCTGCGGTTCCTTCTATGAACTCTGAGCTTTAGTTCTTTCCATAGATTTTCTATAGGATTCAGGGCGATTCTAGCAGCTTTATTTTCTTTCAAATGAGAGTTTCCTTGACTGTGTGTTGGGGATCATCGTTTGCTGAAACATCCAACCTCCTTTCATCTTCTTCTGCAGCAGATTTTAATCAAGAAAGTCTCTGCACATCTTCCATTTCCTCCTTTCTTCGTGCCAGTGTATGCTGGGAGTTTGGGATGATATTCAGCGCCTCTTTACCTCCAAACATGGTGTGTATTATGGCATCCAAATAGTCCAATCTTGGTCTCATCTGACCAGAATATATTCTCCCAGTATCTCGCAGGCTTTTCTAAATGTTGGTCAGTAAACCTAAAACACACGTCCAACATGCTCGTTCTTCATCAGTGGAGTCTTGCGTGGTGAGTGTGTGACAATGGTGGTTGAGTACATTACTTATGGTTTTCTTTGAAATAATTGAACCTGATAATTCCAGGTCTTTCTGAAGCTTGTACAACTCTTCTGATAATTATTTTAGGACAGCACCTGATCGTGGTCGGTTTATGATGAAATGTTATGAGATGTTTTTTCCACTTCTGGATTATAACCCCAACAACAGCGCTCACTGTAACCTTCAGTAGTTCAGAAATTCTTCTGTAATTAACACACAGTGTGATTTGCAACAATCAGTTTTCAAAGGTCATGAGCTGTTTCTGGAGTGACACCTTGGTAATGAGACATCATCAGTTGGGACTGAAGCAGCTGATATTAATTTGTACCAAGTGGCAGAATTGCTTTATAATTACTCAGATTTCAGCTGGTGCCATGACTTTTCAGCTTTTTTGCACTTTCCTTTCTTCATGTGTTCAACACTGTTTTCTATGTGTCATTTCATTTTATTACACATAACTTGATGTATGGACATCTCTAGTTCAATTTTTTTTGCATGTGTGGATTGGATAGGTTGTTACTAACATCTGGTTATCTGGTTTCTTGTCATTAGCAATTTTAGAAATATATTTACTTCAAAATTAAAATAAGTATTAAAAATGTCACAACTTTATTGTACCTTAGGATATTAAGTTAAACTTTTATCTAGGACAATACAAGTATCAGACTCAGTATTTACAGATACTGTGACTTGGATCAGACACGGGGGCAGAACAGTGTAATTGGGACATCCCCTCAAAATTAGCCTCACCACATAGTTACATAAAAAGTTAATTACAAACAAACTTACAGTGCTGTGGAAAAGTATGTGCCCCTGATTTGTTATGAATTATTTCTTTTTTTGTTGTTGTTGCATATGTATTACATGTTTTAGATCATTAAACAACTTTTAACATTAGACAAAGGTAACCCAGGTAAATACATTTCATTTAAAGGGAAAATATATCAAAACCTGTCTGTCCCAATGTGAAGTAATTGGCATCCATTACAGAGTTCCAAGGTGAAAACCAAATCTGACCAGAAAGAATGTGAAGGCTTGTCTCACATTTGACAAAAAAAACAAAAAAAAAAACATTATTTTGATCCCCAGTACTTTTGGGAAAATATTTTGAAAAAAAAAAGGTTTTTAGAAGGTTTAACAGCATTTAACACAGAATATCATACCAACAGTCCAGCATGGTGGTAGTAGTGTGAGGCTGCTTTGCTGGGTCAGAACCAGGGCGACCGGCGAATGTTGATAAAACTATTAATTCTATTCTTTAAGCAGAAAATCCTAAAGGAGAATGTCCCAACATCAGTTTGTGTCCTGCAGCTCTTGGGTTATGCAGCAGGACAATGATCCAAAACACACCAGCAAGTTCACCTTGGACTTTCTTAATTTAGAAAGAGAAAATAAAGGTTTTGAAGTGCCCAGGTCAAAGTCCAGAGATGCTTTGGCATTATACTAAACAGACCCTCCGAATGTGGATGCATTAAAATAATTCTGTATGGAAATTTGGGCCAAAATTCTTCCACATCAATGTGGAAGGTTCATTGCCAGTTATCACAAATGCCAAGGTTGACACAACCAGCTATTAGATTTAGGCGCAATTACTTTTCAGCCATTGTTTGCAAGACAAAAATGTATCTGTTCTTGGTTTAAGCTCTAAAACCCTCACAAAAAATAATTTGTTTTTTTTAACATATGGCACATTTTATTTTAGTTATTTTTTTCTTCTGATATCTTCAATTCAGAGAGTTAATCTCCCTTTGCTACTCTAGTCTCTACTTTTCTGGTAATGCGCTATATTACCTGTTGGAACATTGTTGTGAGGATTTAGTTCTGGATCACAAACTTAAATCATGCCAAAAATACTGGAAAGAGCTCGGTCACTTCAGAGAACAGTTCCCATGCTTCACAGCTCAGGATCCCTGTAGCTGACATTTGGCATTGGGCATTTTATGTTCATTTGTGGCTGCTCCAAGCTTTTCTATGAATCTTATACCATTGAATGATTGTGAGGCTGCTTAAAGTGACTTAGAGAAAAGAATATATTTTTGGACGCATTTACCTTTTGTTATTTGCAAAAATGAATGAAATAGGCATCCATGTACATTTCATGAAGATCATGCAAACTTTATCCATCTTGTATGCTATCCATAGTCTGACTGGTGTAAGATACAAGTGAAGCTGTTTCCTCTAACGTGTCAGAAAATAAAAACTGTCCACTATCCACTGTCGTATTAATATTACTTTTAGAAACATGTTCAACTTCATGATGCGCTCGTTCATATTCAGCTATTTAT
>JBBIGC010172488.1:0-31344 GCA_037576955.1 Lepidarchus adonis
TATATTATATATAGCCATTTGCATACATTTTTGTTCAACCATATAGAAATCACAATTTTATACCAGCTTTACTGGGCACCATAATATTTGGGACAAAGTAATGGTATTTTAAAGCAGTAATATTAAGTAGTTAAATACCATTTGCATGCAACAACTGCTTAAAGTCTGTGACTCACAGACATCACCAGGTGTGAAGTATCTTTTATGGTAATGCACTGCCAAGCCTCTACTGCAGTCACCTCCAGGGGGCTTGTCCCCTTAAACTTCTTTTTCAGCATATGGAAGACATGCTCAATTGAACTTCAATTAAGTGACTGGCTTGGCCATTCAAGAAATTTCCATTTTTCAGTTTCAAGAATCTCCCATGTTGCCACTTCAGAACCAATTGTGAAACTGTAATCAGCAGTTACAAAATCAATGAAGAGAAGTGTGCCAGTACCTGCCCAAGCCAACACACGTCAACCATGTTTAACAGATGAGCCGATATACCTGTGTGTACTTTAATCACGTCCGAATTGTCTGATTCTAAATCATTTTGAGCTGAGGAGCAGAGGGCTAAAACAAATGACCCAAACATTATGAAAGGCACTGTAGGTTAGCGAAAAATCTGCACAGTATGAGTCAAGCATAAAGTTTGATTTAGTTTTACAATTGAGCAATAAAGCTAATACAGCCAGCAAGCAAAACTGTAAACTCATGCTTTAATAAGCCAGCCATGGAAGTGTTTTCAGCCTTATGTACATTCTAAACCAAAGATTGTAATTTTGTTCTTGTACTTGTGTTGGCAGATCAACCAGGTTCAGGTAAAGAACAGATTGTATACATTAGATTTTCTGCCAAACTACAGCTTTAAAGATGAAATATGAAGTTAAAGAAAAGTGTCGCTGGTTTTACGCCAGTATGGTTTGGTCACAGCCAATTTTGCAATGCAAAAAAGAACATCTGCCAAGTTGAGAAACATAAGCCACAAATAAAATGAAATATTAATAAAGTATAGAAAAGCTCCATCTGAAATGGACTCGGAGGAAAAAACGAGGTCATTTTTGTGCCGTAATGCTTGCATGTGAATGAAAGACGGCGGCTCTGGGTTAAAAGGGATAGAGAATTACCATGTTCTAAAGCTTCCATGAGCTATAAGTAGCATTTCAAATCAAATTTTAATAAAGACATCATTAAATAATAACCATGCTATTTTACAGCAGTGGTTGTAAAATATTACTTAAGACATGGCAAAGCCAGCATTCTTTTTCTACAAATCAGGGCAGAATACCAAACTCCTGTTCTGCAAGCAGCTGTCTGACCAGCAGCAAACATTCTACATGAAAATCACATCTTGGCAGTGTAGGATGAAGTGTTTTAGGTCCTAATCAGATGGGGGGTGGAGGGGATTACAAGCTCATTTACACTACTTTCCCCCTATTTCCAAAGTCTCAATTTTGTTTCTACAATTTAACTTTGCAGCTAGAGATCTGTCGGCCAAGAAATGCGTTATTCATACTCTGCCATTCGTCATAATCTTTGTGCACAGTAGAGAACTACCAGAGAACACATGCAGGTACACAACTTTTGGTCCTTTTAAAAGGTCCAAATGAACAAAAAGCTCATTCTCACACTTGCAGTTGTTCTTGAATTACCAATGTTCTGCTGAGACTCAAGTGATCATAAGGGGAACTGAGGTGTCCAAATTAGGAACTTGCATTCATCAAAGAAGTGGAGATCTGTAAACCACATAAGTCACATGCACTCACTGCTACCTTTACACATGGTGCTCAACAAGACACAAGCGTCAGTCTTACAACCTAACCCCTGAGCTTACAAAAACAAAAATACATTTAAATCAAGAAACAAGAATAAAAAATTGGACTGGCTCAGTTAAATTCAGACCAGCATATAGATCCGGGCCAAAATGCACCTCAAATCTGTTCTTCCATTCTTGGCATGGAGTTCAGATATTTTTCACCAGTGCTTGGGGCCCTACAGTCAAATACTGGAGTAATACTGTTATCAAGCATCGAGCCCATGCAAATGCTTACTAAAAGGAGATTAAGAAAGGCATCTACAGTCATAAAATGTGGGGATGGGTGGGGGAGTTTTCACCTTTATCTGACTTCAACTTTTGTTTCCTTAACTGTTTTCAGTTACAGCGTTTCAAATGTGATCACTCCTCCGATTCATTCCCCCAAAATAAGTGCTTGGCTTTCAAGTAATCATCATTTTTAAAACCAGAAATCACCATCTTTTGGCTCTCAGAAATGACATCCCTTTTTCAAACATGAAAAAAAAACAGGAAAAACAGAAAGAGAGAGAATGAGGTAGAGGGAGAGATTGTTACAATAGAAGCGGTGAAATTAACCAAAGAACCACATGTACATCGTTGACGGCGCAGGGAGTGACCTCTTGGACATTGGCACTTCAGTGGCTTCCATCCTCTCTCTCCAGCTCTTTCTCTCCCTCTAGGGCAGGACAGTAAGCAAGCAGAGGCCTGGGCAAAATGATGATCAGTCGAGTTTTTTCCGAGTAGCATGATGATCGCTGGGGGTGAAATCAGCACAGAAGCCATTGGAGACTGGGGTAGATGCTGAGGAAGCCGGGCTGCCCCAGAAGCCTGCGTTATCTGCATAAAGAAACTCCTCAGCAAAGTCTGGCCGCTGCTCTGCAAAGCTCCGAAACATCTCTGCCACAAGAGGGCACAAGAGAACATGAATATTCAGAGCAAGCTTTAAAACAAACCAAAAAAAGCCTTGCAAAAGGTTTAAACAGCCCGGATTCATTCATTAAAGCAACAAGCAAAAGATGAGTGAATTTAGAAATGTTATTGTTGACCAAGGAGGAACGATGTACTGCTCTCTATTCTTGAACTATTAAACATTACAAAATACAGAATATGGCTGAAGGTCAAACGGCTCCCTATTATCTCTGTAGTGCGCTACCAAGAAATACAAATACTGGCACTGGCAATAATAATAAAAAAATTACAATATAAACCAATGTCAGTTCATTTATACCTCCCCATTCTTTTCTTTTGAACTTTGTTCATAAGCTATGTCAACAATAACGGGAAATAAAAGATGGAGGAATGTACAGTCTTATGCAAAAGTTTGGGCACCACTTAAAAGATTTTGGTGATTTTGTAATTTTGTAAGATGTAAAAAAAACAAAAAAAACAATATTTTCAACAAACATTGATGTATAGTAATTTTTTAAATCTTCCTGCAGGATTTTTGCAGTCATAGGGGATTTTGATTGGTATTTCTGACCAGCATACGAGCAGTTCTCAGAGTTTTCTTGGTCCAGATCTCATCTTGACCTCCACAGTTCCCCTGAACTGCCATCTCTTAATTAAAAAGTAATGACAGCTGTTGCCATGCATCAGATCTAAAGAGATGATTAAGGTCTGAAACCTTATAAAAACAATCTGAGACGCAAAAAAGTGCCCAATCTTTTGCACAGACTCATAATAATGTTTTTATTTTTATTTTATTTTTGTTCAATTTATGGCATTAAAAGTAACTATGTTGTTTGTTTGCTGAAAATATTTTGCTTTTTTTTTTTAAATGTCCTAGACAGAAATGTTAACATCTTTTCAATTACAAAATCTTTTGCACAAGACTGTATGCACTTAAATAATAATAAAAACCTGAAAAAATGAAAGTAGGGAAAATGATTTGAAATAATTTTCATAACCAACTAAATAATAATCATAAATAAATAATTTAATTAAATGGAATATGCCCCTCACCAAATGTTAGTGTCCCACTATGCTCTACGTCAATGGCGCTGAACAGACGGGATACTCTGAGCTCTACAACTCCAAGAGCAGTCCGTAGGATACAGGACAATTCTCTCTCTGTGATTGCCCCATCCTCCTCACCCTCGAACATCTAAAACAGGAACAGTGAAACTAAATGGTTAGCATGGCCCTCCCCAAGCCAGTCCGAAGACCCCTGTAAAGGAGTCTAAACATATTTGATACACAATTGTTTATTTTTGTTAGGAATGCAAATGATGAGCAGTGTCTAAAGTGGATTTTTTTTTTTTTTATCAAGGTCTCTCAATTTCCAATGCTGGTTGGTGCATGGTGACAGAGTCAAAATCATATGATGTTTGGTAGGCATTCAAAAGTCACTATATTTTGAAGAAACATTTATTTAAATAATGAATTTTGGCTATTGTTGATAAAAAGATTTACTATATGAATAAATGGGTAAATTAACCATAGGCATAATACAAAAAAAATAAATTTCAACTCAACATAAAAGTATTAGTAAATAGCCAGTTTATTACAACATTTAAAGGAGTTCTTGACAGTTGCTATATTGAAAACCAAAATCTCAAAATTTTCTCAAATTGATGACAGGTATGTATGTGTTAAGGACACACAAACAGAAAAAAATTCCTCTTACTGTGAAAGCCAGCTTTATGGTTTCCAGTGTTTTGGCAGGCCTGCACACGACAGAGAAGGCTATCACAAATTCTCGGATATCCACCATGCCATCCTCATTCTGCAAAGACAAAATCCAAAGAATGCTCAACTCGGTCCATATTGAAGAAACCATTTACACAAACTGATAACTACTGAACAGATTAATAATCTTTTTAAATTTGTATTAGCACACTTCCACTTTTAATAAAGTGTTTAGATAATCAAAACCACAAAAAGAATTTTAGCAAGTTCAGCAGAACCTAAGCAAAACTATCCATAAACAAAAGTAGTCAACACACAACCATGATATTGGTAGCCCTTCCAAAACATGACATCAGGGGCCTGGTTATGTAGCAGGATTCAAGTAGAGTGTTATGCAAAAATATCAAAACACCAAGTTAAAACTGACCCCACCCCTGTAAATTGGCACAGTAGCTTAATAGAACAGACAGGAGCTAATTATTATAGCTTATATTTAGCTTATTAATGTTGCATCAGGAGTGGAAAAACTCACTCAGACTTCAGAAGAAAGGAATAGTTCTGTATGTTAAGTTGTGTTGCTCTGGTAGAATAACTGGTGTGAAAGGGTTAAAAATAAATAAAAATAGTAAAAGACGACTGACAGGAAATACTAGTAGTTGAATCGCTTACCTCGTCAAAAAGAGCAAACATGTCGCTGAGAACTTCAGAGAATGGCAAGTCCAGAAATCGAGTGAAGTCCTCCAGACTCTGCCTCTGACCCTGCAGCTTACGTGCCCTTATACCATACTCTTTCAGGATTTTCTCTGAATTTTCTCTCTTTAGCCTGAAAAACAAAAACAGTTACTGCACTTTACTTAAAAAAGTCTCTAGTTAAATAATACTACAACAACATGCACAATTGAGAACAAGGACAGAGGTTATGGGGGTGCTTTTATGTGTGTGTGTATGTCTGTTCATAGTTAGCGTTGAGTCAGGAAGGTCACCTACACTTCTGAAACACAGCCATTGATACACATGCAAATTAATGTGTATGTCCTGTTATTGTGAGTGTGTGAGGTGGATGCATTACAAATTAACATTTTTAGAACAGGGGTGTAAGAATTCAATTATTATTAAATTTTTTCATATTAATAGATTATTACGTCTTTAATACACTCAATTAGTGGCAGATAACATGATTATATTTATCGTTACTGTGATAAATTGTGGCCACAATATGATTCTGAGCATTTTGTGAAACCTTCAGCACTTAAACACCATTTCATTTCAAAGAGAGCATCATTAGTTTTGTTCAAGGGAACTTACTGTACTGCTGTCTGAATAAAAATAAAAATTATTTACACTCATTATACACATTGTTATAAATATATGGCCCTAATGGCTCTTTTTCATATGTTCTTAAAAAACATATTGTCAATCAGAAAACTCTCAAAGTATCATGATATATTTTTTGACATATCGCCCACCTCTACACTCAATACACCCACTACTTATATTTAGTGGCACAACCATTTACAAAGTGGTGGAACAAACATCAATACACAGTAAAATACAGCAGCTTGGATATTCTTTAGCCTTCTAATAAAAATATCATTACAGTATCTCACAAAAGTGAGTACACCCCTCACATTTTTGTAAATATTTTATTATATCCTCATTGGACAACACTGACGATATGACAGTTTGATACAACGTAAAACATGACAGAAAAATGTTCAACAACGTAAATTTGCTGTCCCCTCAAAATAACTGAACATACAGCCATTCATGTCTAAACCACTGGAAACAAAAGTGAGTACATCCAGAGAAAATGTCCAAATTGTGCCTAATGTGTCAATATTTTATGTGGCCATCTTTATTTTCCAGCACTTAATGTCTTAACTCTCTTGGGCATGGAGTTCACTACAGCTTCACAGGTTGCTTCACAAGTTCACTCCTCCATGATGGCATCACAGAGCTGGTAGATGTTCGAGACCTTGGGCTCTTCTACCTTCTGTTTGAGGATGTCCCACAGATGGCCAAGTCCAGCAGATATACCCTCAGTTTTTTAGATGTTTACATGTTGGCATTTATGGTTCCCTCAATTAACTCTAGCTCCTCAGTTCCGGCAGCCCCAAACCATGACACTCCCACCACCATGCTTGACTGTAGACTAGACACACTTGTCTTTGTACTCCTAACATTGTTGGCACCACACATGCTTGACACCATCTGAACCAAATAAGTTTATCTTGGTCTCATCAGTCTACAGGACATGGTTCCAGTAATCCATGTGCTTGGTCTGCTTGTCTTCAGCAAACTGTTTAAAAAAGACTTTCTGGGCCGAAAGTCATGCAGACCAATTTTATGCTGACACCACCCCCGCCCCTACAACCTCTGCAGCAAGGCTGGCAGCACTCACTTCTATTTTTAAAAAACAACCTCTAAATATGACGCTGAGCACATGCTCTCGAAATCTTTGGTCGACCATGGTGAGGCCTGTCCTGAGTGGAAGCTGTTCTGTTAAACTGCTGTATGGTCTTGACCGCTGTGTTGCAGCTTAATTTTTATTTAGAGCAACAATTCTTTTTTTTTTTTCAGATCTTCACAATTCTTTGCCATGAGGTGCCACGTGACCAGTATGAGAAAGTGTGAAAGCGATAACACCAAATTTAACACATCTGGTTCCCACACATACTGGAGACCTAATAACTAATGAGTTACATGACACCGGAGAGGGAAAATGACTAATTGACTAATTTGGACATTTTCACTTAGAGGTGTACTTTCTTTTGTTGCCAGCGGAGTAGACATTAACAGCTGTGTGTTATTTTGAAGGGACTGCAAATTTACACTGTTATACAAGCTGTATACTGATGTTTTTACATTGAATCAAAGTGTCATATCTTCAGCATTGTATCATGAAAAGATAGGATAAAATATTGACAAAAATGTGAGGGGTGTATTCGCTTTTGTGAGATACTGTAACTAGGCCTGCCCCAAACCAGGCCTCACATCAAAAGCAACGTTGTAGACCAAATGCTGTGGTGTTGTCATGTAGCCCCCAAGTAATCGTCACTTGCAGCAAGCTTGTAGGTGTTGCCAGTGTAGTTTTAAAGGAAATGGGCCGCAAATATGCAGTCAAAACTTGTTAGCTCGCTCCTATTGGTCCGAGCCCTAAATTTGCAGAGAGGAGGAGTTGGCGAGCTATGATTACGAGATAAATAGCATGGGATGAAATCTGTCCTGCAGCCTTTCACTGTGAGAGGCAGGTTTAGTGAGATTACGGGGAGGCATACATTTTCCAAAGACATCACCCAAGACACACAAATTCAAAAATCTGGGAATCGAAATAAAATCTCTCTCAATCGATAATCAGAAACATTAGCGCTTGGCTCTATCTTAATCCTTCAATGCAAAGCAAATAATTTTCTGATAAACCAAAATTTAAGTAATTTATATATTTATACAATTATATTAATACCACAAAATATGTAATAACTAGTGAACAACTGCTTGAAAAGTGATGTAACATCAACAGACTGATACATATAGGAAAACTCACCCTAGTCTCCGGACAAGTTTGGCAAACTCGAGCAGGCATGTATCCACAGGCAGCCTTAACTGTCCTTCTGCCATGGCCAACTGACAGTCCTCAAATGAGTAATCTGTGACAGGAACCTCCAGTGCTCTGAGTGGAGAGACACATGTAAAAATATACTTCCCCTTGCCTTAAATGAATTTATTCCTAATAGAAACAAATTGAGGATAGCCAAAGTAGTGTTTTACTATAGTAGTGAAACATTTTGTAGATAGGTAATACATTATATTTACATTAAGATTAATATTACATCTTGATAGATTTGAGGACTGCACTTCCAATCTTTTTTTTAAATCACTGGTCAAAAAAATGACAAATTTTGAAAAAATCTAAAGGATCTGGCAGTCTTACTTGGCCATTAGGCGGCGCACATTGTGAGCGAAGAGGTGAGGGTTCCTCTTTTCCTCTTCAGTGGGGGTGTAGACAGGGAGGAACTGAAAGCAAAACAACACTACTTACACAAACACCAGCAAACACCACAGCTTCTCTCTTTTGCCATAAACTTGTTACAGTAAAGTCAGTCTTGAGGTAGTTATGTTCATTCATGCAGTAAACTTCTTAAACCTTTTACACCAGTGTACCATTATCCAGACAATGACCATTTAGTGGCATTTTGTAAACAATGTAATAAAATTTCTCACTATTTTCAGGAAAAAAAAACATTGTGAAAGTCTCATATTTTGATGAGTTCACACAGTTTGTGTGGTGGAGATACTCCAAAGAAAGGAACATATTGTATCCACTGCTTTCAATGTGCCCAAACATATACAGGAAAACTAAATTTGCCATCTCAACCGCACTACTTGAAATATTGGCAAAGCATAAAAGAATTAAGCAAACACCACAAACTTTTTTATTTAAAGTTTGTATGACGTTTGTATGGGTCAGAAGTAACTAATAGGAACTACTGACCATGACTCATAACTACAGGGCTCAGTGTTTGAGTGACTTATTAATTTGTCACATGATTGCTGTGCACTTTCAGCATAGGAGTCAATAACACAAATTATTTATGTAATTACAGCAGTAACATGCCCAATGCCATTATTACTGGTGCACCTATGTTTTGTTCTGTGCTTCTACTACTTTCAGAAAGTAGAACTTGTGTTACTAGCTGGAAAAGTTAGCCCTATGAGAGCAACCTTGTACAGTGCCCTCTATAATGTCTGGGGTAGACACATGGCTGTATGCTCCGCAGTGTAAAATTTAAAATCAAACAACTCCGATGTAATTTAAGTGCAAATTTCAGATTTCAATGTTAAATTATTTGCATACATTTCATTCTCACCATGTAGAAATTACAACACTTTTTGCCAGTCCCTTCATTTCAGGCCACTATAGTCTTTGGAAAAAGGGATGGTAGGTATATGAAAGCTATTATGTTTAGTACTTTTTGGCATGGAAGGCATGCTCAATTGGACATTTAAGAATTTATTTATTAGCTTTAAGAAACTCCCATGTTGCCATAGCAATATATTTGGAATGATCATCTTGTTGCAGGATGAAGCGCTGTTCTAAGAGTTTGGAGGCATATCCCGGAACTTGAGCAGATGTTTCGATTTTTTTTGTGAAATCAACATTTACATCATCAATGAATATAAGTGTGCCAGGACCTGTGGCAGCCAAAGCCATAACACCCCCACCACCATGTTTAACAGATGAGCTGGTATGCTTTAGATCTTGGCAGTTCCTCTTCATCTCCACATTTTCCTGACACAGATTAATCTTGGTCTCATTTGTCCATAACCCCTTTCCAGAATTCTGCAGACACTTAATCGCAAACTAAAATATTGTTTTGTGAACAACCTACAGGTTTGCGACTTGCATTGTAGCCTCTATATTTCTCTTCATGAAGTTTTCCTAGGGTAGTATTTTCTGACCTAGCCACACCTGCCTCCCGTTTCTGATCTGTTGTACAGGAGTCTCAGGATTTTTCTGTACCATAATGAGAATTATTTCATCTCCGTTATTAGGAGTGGAGGTCTTTCTTGGTCTACTAGTCCCTTTACAAATACAGAGGCCAGTGCAATTTACTTACACAGCTTTTCTCCTCATGTTGAACAATGGCACCTACATGTTGAAACTAATACAGTGGTTAAAAAAAGAAAAGGTCACAAAGGTTCTAATTAAATATATTTCTGAAGGTGCCAGTGTCATGGAATTCTTACCAGATGCTGAGAACAACCCATCCAATCCACACATGCAAATCACATCATCAAACCAATCATACATTATTTTGTGAAAAAAAAAACTGAATGACAGGAAAAAAGTATTAAACACATGAAGAAAGGAAGATGCAAAAAGGCATAGAAAGTCATTACTTCCAGGTGAAATCTATTAGTAATTAAAAAAGCAATGCCACTTCTCCAAATTAATATCACCTGATTCAGTCCCAACTGATGGGCTACAAAAAGGTGTCTCATCAAAGTGTCACACATACAGTAAAACATCTCATGATGGGTAAAAGCAAAGCGCTCTCTCAAGACCTTTGCAACCATATTGTTGCAAAAAATACTGATACATAGGTTAAAGAAGAATTTTAAAGGTTTAAGTTTAAAGGTTCCAGTGAGCACTGTTAGGGCCATAATCCACAAGTGGCCCTGTATGACCATGCAAGACTCCATTGTTGAAGAAAAAGCATGTTTAAATGTTGGCCAGCCAACTTTGAAAACACTTTGGCAAGCCTGTGAAATACTGGAGAATATAGTCTGGTCAAATGAGACCAAAATTGAACACTTTGGATGCCATAATACACACCGTAATTGGAGGACAAAAAGCACTGCAGATCACCCCAAAAACACAGCATACGGAAAATGGGAAAAAAATAGGGTTGTAATATGCATGGTTTGATTTCTTTGCATGTGTGGGTAGGATGGGTTTTTTAGAAAACTGATGACATGTTCAATACTTATTTTACCCACTGTATGTAATTTTGAATGTGCACTAAAATCTGAATCTTCCGATTTAAAATGTTACATTAACAAACACAGGGGTAAAGTAAAAGGAAAATGCATCTTTGTCCCAAACATTATGGAGGGGACAGTACATGTCAAATTGGCCACATGACAAAAAGTTTTAATTAATTCATACTAGTTTCCTTTCAGCACAGTAATGCATTTATGCTTTATATTGCCCCATGTGCACGCACGCACGCACACAACCTTGAAGACTCACCTCAATCACAAACTCATTGTGGAGCTGGCAGAGTGTAAGCCACAGGATCTTAAAACTAGAAAATATACATCAGAGAACCTTGGTCAGCAGAAAGATCATCTATAAAAGACACATTATGTTCACAGAGGTAGATAATTCCCCCTCATTAAGCCATAAACCATATAAGCAGAACAAACAATAAAACAGAAATGAAACACAGAAGTGATTAACATTTAAGTGCAGCCTTTTCCTATCATTAAGAAATACCACAGTACTTTATAGCTGTGAAACAATAGTGCTTGGTATTGTATTTCAATTAAAGATTACAGGACTATGAATTAAAAGTGCTATGGCATGGGAACCGTGAGCAGATAACAATACTTAATATTTTTCATGTACATCACATAATGCACAGAGATTTAGACCAAATCTACATGGATTGACATTATGAATTTAGTATTTACTTCAGTTATTGGCTGGGTTGATTATCAGGGGCTAAATAAGACATTTTGCTGATTATTCTTTGACTGACCAAATTTAACAAATATATGTATTTTATACATATTAAAAAAATTGAATTTAATATCTGCAAATATAAGTTGGAACAAAGGTAAAATAAGTGAAAAGTTTGTAGATTATTCAATTTACACCATTTTGAAACATTCCACAACAAACAGGTGAACTGATGACAGGTGATGTGATAAGGACCATGAATCAAAGGATCATAGGTCATGGTATGATTCTTTTTTTTTAATACATTTAATTGTTTCTTAATAACTTAGTGAACTGATGTAAAGTTTGAGATTTATACTGCTGGCAGTAGCCAAATGTCATTTATAGTGGTCTAATCCTGGTCACAGCAAAAAATAAGTGTTTTAGTAGGTTGAGAATCAGCAGTACATGCAGGTGAAATCTTGTCATTAGTAGTACAGCCAAATCCCATTAGCTCGCCCCTATTAATCTGGGCCCTACATTTGGCAAGAGGTGGGGGTTGGCGAGCTGTTTAAACAGTGTAAAAAACATGGAATGAAATCTGTCCTACAGTCTTTCATGAACTAGTGACATTTATTGACAACCAGTTTTTACAATAAAATTAATGCTTTTAAATGTAAAAATAATAACAAAGCTTAAAAGATTTATGATGTAAGAATTCTATATTAATTAATAATAAAAAAAAAAAAATAAAAAAAAAGAATTCTATATTAATGTGCGCAATTCCTAACAGGCTGATTGAATTTAGCAGTAAAAACATCAGCATTATCCTGCCGCATCTTTCTCAAGTTATTGCTGGGATAGATGCAAATTTCCCTTTTTGTTCACCATTCAGAGAGAACTTTTGTTTATCAGACATTTTGTGTCTAATTCACGAACATGTACGGATATTGAGGCAGAATCGAGGCTACCGGAAACAAAAACTCACCGGTGTGAGTATGTACGCATTACGCATGTCTTGCTGATGCTCAAGATTACACTATTCAATGCTAACTTGTTTTGTTTTGGCTAGCCTGAATATGATAAAAAGCAGTAGCCTCCAGAAGCTGTTCACATTGCCACTTACTCAGGCTGCTTACAGACACTGAAGGACACTTTTCTGGACACTATTGACACTTTCCTGTTCAAGATCTTCACTCACCTGACCTGAGTCGCTGGTTTCTGCCTCTGCCTGCTAGCTCTGCCTTTCCCCGACTCCGTATGTGCTCCCCCCTGCTCTCTCTATCGACATTACAGGTGAGTGAGTCTCTCAAATCTCTCTACTACTCTGTCACCAGTTCTCTCCTGTTGTTTACTCCTCCAATAACGTATGGTTTGGTACTGGATTGGCAGAGTTCTGGGCAACGCAGTACAGCCTCTGTGGTTCAGTAGCAGCAGCAGTTGACTGACCGCGTTCCAGGCTGCGTTCAGCGTCAACACAGACCAAAGTTTGGCGAGCTATGTATGGAGAAATGCTTGGCAGCTTAACGAAATAAATAACATGAAAGGAAATCTGTTCTGCAGCCTTTCATGGCGAGAGGCGAGGTTGGCGAAATAACGGGCGAGTGAGATAACAGGATTTGACTATAGTTCAGTGTCTGGCAAGAAGTTTAAGCATGGTCATAGCAGTAGTTTAAACTCAGAAATTAATACTTACGCTCCAGGACCTTGCCATGTCCAAGTGATGGAATCCTGAAGAGAAAAACAAAACTACAATTCAAACACATGCACAGGTCTCCACAACAAGTACTCATTTTAATGATTTGTTTTAATGAGTGATCTTGCTTTGCCAGCATCTAGAAGGCAAAGCAAATACAAACCATCAAGGTAGACACACTAACAAGAATGGGTTTTTAAAATCATAGGTGGGCAAACCAAACTCTTTTGGAATGACATGTAATATCAATAGATCAATCAATAGAAGTTTTATAAGCTCTTAAAAATGGATTCTTAACCTTCTAAAAGCAAACACTTTAAGACCACAAGTTTTCTTTGTTGTTTAAATGTTAACTGTTTGCAAGTGTAGTAATGCAAACCCTTTAACTGATAAGTACAATTAAAAGATTAGTTTTATTGACAACTTTAACGAATTTGGAAAATTTAGAGTAAGATTTGCTTTAAAAATATGCAAATAAAATCTATATTAAGTAAGCTAATTGGTAACAGGTGTATTAACATATATATAAAATGTTCAGTAAAAGCATATTTTTAAAGGCAATTATTGGCTGTGTTAAATAATTGTGCTATGAATATTGCCCAAAGTATTCATTTTATGGATTAATGATATAATAGTGTAGCCCTATCACCATCTTTACCTCCTTGGTCATCAGCACTTTCCACTTTGTTGCTGATCTCTAAAATACGTTAGTTACTGTATACTGTGTTTAAACTATTGCACGTTTATACACATGCCCTCATACCCATACACCATTTACTATTGGATGGGTTCAAGAAGCAAGAATACTAGAGCTATAAATGAAACAGCAGAGTAAGCCCTTTAATCCGGGCCAACACTGCAAAACTTAAACAGCAAAACACTTTCACAAGTTCATTTATACACCTTATTAGAGTGCATTGCAGGCCTACTATTTATAATAGACCACATGTGTCAAGTGGAAAAACAATTGACTCACTTTTATGTTTGTGCTTATATGAAAGGCTACACTGCCGCAGTTGAGTGGTTACTACTTTAAGTATAAAATGCACTTGAGATTTTAAAGAATTATCTAAGCTAGTAAAGCAATTTAAAATTTCCCAGTAGGGGACTATTTGTGATTCATTGTTTTGGTGCTTGTTAGAGGATCCACTATAGAGTAAAATCTATATCATGGACACAATGTTAATAAAGAAACTAAAGATAGGGAGGGAAGCTATGGTTCAATTGCAGCTTGGCAAATGGCCGATGATAAAACCTCAGACCTTCTCTGCAATGATCCTAATTAAGCCAGTGTGTTTAAACATCACGAAGAACCAGTGCTGTTTATCATACACTGACCACAGCTTATAAAGTAAACAATTATGCAAAGTTGAATTTTATGAGTAATGGCATTATGCAAAAAAGTGTATTTCAGTGGTAGACAGCAAGCAAGATTGTGACCTATATTCCATATGTGGCTGATGTAAAATCACATGTCACTTTTCTTTCCACCACCATTATTGGTTTTTAGCCTTTTGAAGCCAGTTATCTCCCACTGTCAAATCTCAGAAAACAGAAAGAACAATTGATGTCTTCAGTTCTGTCCTTTTTTTGGTAATTGTTTAAGTAAAGTTGTAAATCACTTTGTTTTTCTAAGAAATGCTTGCTCAAGACTGAACTGCCCAACAGGAGAAGAGCTAAAGGATATTCCCATTCTTTCTCAGCTTGGATTAGGTGAATGAGCTAACGGGAATCTTGCCTTATGCAATAGTCCCTAGAACACGATGACTGCTTACCAGCTTATTTGGGTAGCGAATAACAACAGGCTGTACGGGCACCGCTGGAATGAACGCTCCTACATGAGGAGAAAAAGCAAGTCAGAATAAAGAAACTTAAAAAGACAGGCTGCATTGTGAGTCTGTGGTCTAAAGAAGTTTTTGGGGTCAGACGGTTGTCAACAGCAAAGTAAAAAGTTAGAGGAAGGAAGTGTGGCTGTGTTGTGTACATCTCACTTATTCAAATGCAAGTAGCAAATTCACAGTGCACACAAACCTGGTTTGAATGTGATTAGACAGGATCTGTTGGTACATGTTCCCTCTGGAAAGATCATTATCTGAAAAGATGAAAATGAAAGATAAACAATCATAAAAAAGGAATAACACATTTTCATTGGCTACACATTTATATTGGTCATTACATTTATAATTTATGTTTAAAACATACCCCTAACATTCATTTGCTGTGTTTGCATCTTTAGTTTTACACTGGAATTAATGGGTGATGTATAATAGAGGTTCAATGAACAAAAGAACAATGGATAGCTGAAAATAGTAGCAGCAACCACCTTGAATGTTGAAATCGGTCTGTAGTTTTGTTCATCCTTGCAGAGAACAGCAAATTACACAAGAAAATCTATTCCTTTTGGAGGAACTGTAAATGATTCAGACAGAATATAAGGCTTCCACTATCTGCTAGCTATGTTGGTCTTATAGAGTCAGTGTAAAACTAAAACCAAACAGACACCATAAATATACTGCCTCATCAGCTACATGTGGTATAAAGGAAAAATTGTACATTGGATTTTTTTTTGGCAAAAGTATTCCTCAGACAAATCCCAAATTAAGAACAGATCTACTAATGACAACTGTAAATGTAGCAGGGTACAAACACTCTCCCCCTTCACCATTGACTAAAAGGGAATAGATAAGTGCCCTGCAGTGATGTGGCACACGACCTACACTCTTCACTGCACACATACTCCAGTGAAAAGCTCTAACAGTGTGCTACCAGTAGTAAAAGTAAAAAACAAAACACAAAAATACTCATTGCATAGATGTAACAAAAAAAGTATAAAATATATCTGAATAAAAAACAGTATATCAAATATTTCTATTTTTATGAACCACCATCATTCATATTATGGAAGCTAGCCAAAGAAATACTTCTTGGGTTACAGTGGGTTCACAAACACATTTGCAAAAATCAGTCTAAACTTCACCTGAGGCCATTCCCCCCCAGCTTGAGCTCTCCGTTTGATTTCCTCCACAGTCTTCCGTCTGGAGTCCTGGTCTGACCTCGACACAAACACTGGCCGGATGTATTTTATCAAGGCTGTGGAACAGAAAGAAATTTTGAGATTATAAGTTTTTTGATAAACAGGTGGTTTTGTGCTGCCTTTATTCTCCCCACACGATATCACCTTGTTTTAAAGAATCTGAATTGCCTTTTCATGAATCAGCATGTGATAAAGAGTCTCACCCTTACTTACAAGGCTATTCATGGTAGAGCTCCACATTATCTCTATGAATTACTCACCCATCACTCTCTGCACTCAGATGACCCCTTAACGCTCTCCCAACCCCATGAGACAAAAAACTATGGGTGACTGAGCCTTTTCTGCCTGTGCTCCTAGGCTTTGGAACACTTTGCCTAGTCATATTTAAGAAACCCTTAAAAACATTTTTTATTCAACACTTATACACCTGACTGTTTTTTCTAGACAGGCATAAAAAAAAAAAAGACACTGAAATGTTTCAGCCAAAAATGATCAAAATGCATTTTGATATTTCAGTTTGAACTTCTTCGTTACACAGCATTACAGTCTGGGCTGCAGGGTGGTGTTCAACAAGTGCCAATATTACATTACAAAGGCAATCAAGAGCCGCTATAAAATGCCTAGGTCACTCAGAGCCCTTTCTTTTATGCAATACTAAAACGTCTGTGTGGACAAGGCGTTAAGGCTCTTGTTAGGAATGTACTTTGCTGTAGTAGTCCTACAGGGAACGATAAAGTGCACTTGCCTTTAATGCACTTCGTGTTTTATGATAGAACATGTTAATTTTACAATCTTTCAGAAGTCAGTTACAGGCCATCAGGAGTCGGACTGATTAAATCATTTTATTTAGAAATTTTGTCTCGGCCATAACAGCAACAGTACAAAATAATTGCAACAGTAATATATTTCTGCCAATTTGTTTCGGTTTTTGGCAAATGTTTCATCAATTTTGGTTAAGGCCAAACGTTATTTCTGTGCACCCCTAGCTAGTTTTTTACTCTTGTGTTTTATGCATGTTTTTATGTTAATCTCAAAATCTATTGTTTTAGTTACTTCATTTTTCTTTTTTGTAAATGTTTTGTGTTTCTCTGTTTCTTATATTATTGTAATTGATTTTTGTTTGGGTTGCATGCACATTGGGAGGGCTGAAAAGAACAATAAATAAAATGTATTATTAAATAAATACATAAATACTTGTAACACTTCAAAAGCTGTTTGGTATCATTGCTTTTCAGTACGGTGAGTTACAATATTTTGGAACACTTGCACTTCCTCCACAAAACCCTACACTAACCCTTAAAACATGACTGATCTACTGTAGACTTGAATAACACTGAATCAGGAAATACACTCAATTGACACAATTTGAGACTTTAAATGTTGTTCTAACTTGGATTCAGTTTACAGCTTCTGGCAGGTAAGTGACATTTGACACTGATTGGCAGCACAGTCACCAACAGGCACGGCAGCCAACAACACACTTCACTACCCTGTGTGTGTAATAGACCAGCTACCCAGGTTGCTTCCAACACAACCAAGAACGTTTGTTTAAACTCCTGGTAGGGAGAGCGCGAATGATGCATTCTCTTTCTCGAACAACAGCTAACAGCAGATAGTACAGCCATGATCATAAGAAATAAGCTTGGGTGGTATATCACCATACCATAGTGTATAGAAATATCAACAGTATGATTTTTGACAGGCCAGATGGTGGGCTGTAGGTCATGAGTGTAGTAAGTGTTGAAGGGAAAAGGAGAGAAAAAGAGACAAGAGACAACAGTGAGGAGAAGAGGGAGGAGGAGCAGGCAAGGCTCTATGTCTACAGGGATTAGACAGTAGTGAGAGGCTCAGAGACTCAGAGCTGTCCAGGATCATCAGAGGACTTAAGGACTTCTCTGGAAAGGCCTATGAGAGTTTAAAATAACCGCACATTGGCTGCTGTCTATGCCACACTCTGCCTAACGCTGCTTAGCCTTCTCTGTCATTAGATGTTTTAGTTTTGACAAAAAATTGGGAAACATTATTAAACACATAAAAATCTGATAAACAATTATTACTATTTTTAAATTGTTGTACTGTTGCAGCTATTTTTCTGCAGTTGTCTGACAACATTATACTGACATTTTAATAGCTTATTTATACTTTATTAGCCTCATAGGTCATTTGGCCATGAACTTTGGACAACAAAATTATTTATTGAGCATGACTGACTTGATGTATTGAGAAAGTTTTACTATTATTACATGTCAATTAGATTTCTTATTTTACCATGGACAGCAGTGGTGGGGGTGGGGGGGTCCAGTGCCAGCTTTCACTTTCCAAAATGTATAAGCGGTTTGGGCAGGGACAAAATTATTTTTCCCCAAACAATTAAATCAAACTATAGCACTAGTTAACTGAGCGCAAATACTGATCAAACCAGTCTGACTGGCTCTGTGTATCCTGCAGATACTTTTTCCAGGATGTGCTGGGAGTGTATTTGCATGTGGATGACTGGATGTGCTTGAAGAATTAGATGCACTTATTTATTCACACTTTTTTTGCTGTTTGTGGTTTGCAGTTTTTTAATAAATGACAGAATAAGCAAGTGATCTCTGTGTGTATGTATCAATGTGTAGGATTCCAAACAGATTACTTACTTCCCCAGAGTGGGATGTCCTTACTCTCTGCCTTCATGACAATAGAGGCCATGGTCATAGTTACAGGAATGGCATCGAAGTAAGACGAGTGAGGGGCAAGAGTAAGAATTGGAGCCTCAGCAGGCAGAGCCTGTCTGCCCTTCACACTGATCCAGTGGAATCCACCCGCAAACCACATGACCCGCATGATGGTCTTCAGAATAATGTCTACCACCCTGTGGGAGAAGAGATAAACGCTGTTGTCAAACAGAACGCCTGCAGCAGCCAAACACATCAGACACAGCGCTGTGCACATTACTAGTATTCAATATGACGGGACAACATTTTGCATGAGGACACATAACTACACAGCACGCACCATTATTTGAAGAAATACATGGTTATAACTATAGAACAATAAAGTAAGGCAGGCATGAACAATTATGAACATGCAAGTACTACTTAGGTTGGTATTACATAATTTACTATTCTCACTTTCATTCACAATTGAACTAAAACTGGTGCATTTAGTTTGCAATGGAACATAAACTTTCCACTTAAGTAAAAAAGCTAAACTTGGAACAGAAACATCCCTAAAACAGAATTAAAATGTTTTACTAAAATTGTATCCACAACTGTAGTTATTGGTGTCTAGGTAAGCAGACATGTAGGCCAACTCCTCTGTTACATTACTTCATAACATTACAGCTAACCTGACTGAAAAAAAAAAGTTTTGTAAAAGTGTCTAAAACTGCATGTTACAAACCAAAAGCTGAAATAACCGATCATCAGAATCTAACTCAATCTAGAAATGCGATCATTCATCGTACAGCCCATTATAGTGTGTACTTTTCTCCATAATACCTAGGACGTCATGGGACATGGGGTGTGTGTGTGCGAGTTTGCGTGTGTGTGTTTGTGTGCGCGTGTGGGATGAAACTGTGAGAGCCACTGCTTCTTCAGAGACAAGAGAATCTCATCTGTCCCAAGAAAGACTCATGACTCAGTCATGTTACTCCGGGATCAGTGGCAGTCAGGTGAGTCACGAGGCAGCTGGACATGACCTTTCTTACTGTATGACTGGTTCATACCAGCAGTTATAGAAAAGAGCAGGACACAAGCCAGTTGACATTTTAGATAATCAGACCTCCCTTAAATATTGATTCAAAAAGCTTTTTGACAGCTCAGGACTTAAGTCAGACAGGATACTAATTTCAGGGCAGGTTTACAATCATGACCACCAGCAAATGTGGCCAACTCCTAAAGCAAGCGTAACAGAAGATCAGTTGAACAAAGTAAACAAATGCAGAATAGTCATGCCTGTTTCCCATCTGCATGCAAAATCAAACCCTAGTCTCTCCAAACCCTAGGGCTGTGGAGTTATCTACTGTCTTTCTGGCCATTTCATATTTTTGCTTGTGGTTTTCAGGTTGCTGCTGAGGATCACATTCCTACTCACAAGACAAGGAGAGAGATCATGTAAATTCATGTCAAAAGCTAGTTCATGCTTCAGAAAAATGTCACTGCAAATATGTACTTGAAGGTGCCTCAAGTCCTACTTCCACTGTGATCATCAAACCAAACATTTAGAGTTAAATGTCTAAAACTAGCACCTACCTCCTCCATAAGCACTGTGGCTCCACAGCTGCTTCTGAACGCCCCATGGTGGCGATGAAGGCAAAAGGCCATGCCAACAGCATCATGAACGCAGCCACGAAGAGCCGAATGGGGAAGATGGTCAACGTCATCACCCCGATCTGCAGAAACAACAAATATAAATACAATTATGTTGGTAAAACAAATTAAGGACTAATAAACCAACTAAAACTGCCTTCACCGACATCTTGTGTATGATCCTACAGCTACTGCAATAGCTCCTAGTATATCTCAAACCTGTTACTCAGATACATACAGAATACCAAACATACAGAGGGGCATGCCATAACAGACCATAAATAAGATGTCGCCCATAAATCAGGGGTCCCCAACTCCACCAGACTACTCTAATATATATGTACAGAAATAGATTCTCTGCTGTTCTCTATGCCTCAGATGGCGAACTTCTTACATATAAACGCAGTAAATGTGTGTATTTAACGCTAATTTTACCTGCCACTGTAACACATTTGTCAAGTTTACTATTTTACAGTCAATCATTCAGAAAACACTTCAAAGTCTAACTCAATATAATTTTCATACCACATTCAAAACCTTGTTTTGTAGTTTTATTTACATTCTCAGGAAAGTATTTACAGTAATTGTGGGCACCAAAAAGAAATAATAATTAAAAAAAATAATCATATTATATATATATATGTATACATGTGTGTGTGTGTGTATATTTGTCAAAAAGGTATAGTAGGCCTATGACAATATACAGCATTTTCTTGTCAATGTTGATACATGAAAAAAATTAAAGAAAATGTATAGAAAAATGTATTGCACTTCTAGCATATAATAAGTGCATCATTAAATACTGGCATATAAAACATACCTAAACATTAGGTCTGGGTATTGCCAACAACCTCACAATACAACAAGTATTATGAAACAGGGGCAACGATACAATACCAATCACAATACATTTTGAATAATGGCTAAAAACAGCACCAGTATTCTAAACAGCTGAAATGTCTTATATAATTTTGAGCAGAACACTGGAAAATCAGGCCCACAATAAGAAAGCTCACTTAAATGTATATTCAGAATAAATCAAATTCTAAATTATTTTATGGCTTAATTTGCCTATACACCCTGTTTGCAAAAACAAAGCCCACAGTTTATACAAGTACACAAAACAAACAGCACAAAATAAGTGAAAAACATTACAAAAGTGTATTGTAACAGCAGCTATTGCTTTAGTGGCAACTAAAAAAACATTGTGAGCTTTTGCAGCTTTCACACCACAGGAACTAGGAGTGGTTTTAGTTCCTGAACTATTATTTATTTATTATTTATTTAAAATATCTAGTCCCTACTCAACTGTAAATACTTTTTGCAAGACCAAGAATTTTTGGGGTGGTACTTATAGCAAATCTGTGCTGATTGGTTAATAATTACCTTATTTGATTATAGTTCTGATTATATATTTGTCATTATTTATATTGTACACTGTAAAAGTTTATACATTTGCAGACGTTACGTTTTTACTTGACTTTCAAAATGTATTTCCTTAAAATTTGGATAAAGGACAATGTTTGTGGTCACAAATAAAAGGTTTATTGGTTCACCTTTGGTGAAGAAACATTGTAGGTTTAATACTTGTTACAAAGTTAAAATTCCTACAGCAAACAGTATCGGTTTCTTCTGTTCTGGTTGCAAATGGCAACAGAGATAAATAACAAGACTGTGATAAACTAAAGTTCTGTATCCTCTGTGAAGCTTGGCACAGATCTTTCCCACCAATCAGCTGTCCTGATGTTCACACAAGCTTAGAAAAGCAAAAACAAAAAACAGATAAAAAAAAACAAAAAACAGGTGTCTACAACATGTAGGAGAAAAAGTAAATGCCTTCTTTTTCCTACTTTAGCGTTCCTTTTTTTGGACCTTATCCAGGTGTCCTTCAGCTAATTGTATACAGCAGATGTAAATACAATTGTGCAAGAACCAGCAAAACAATCAGCATGTCCCCATTGTTAGCCATGTTGTGAGCTAGACACATTATTATTATTATTATTATTATTATTATTATCGTATACATAAGCTCACTGAATGCCACATGCTTCATATGACATAAAAGTTCAGGGCCCAAGAGTGAGATTCAGAACTCAAAAGTTCAGGAACTAAACAGCACAGGAACAAGTTCCCTGAAAATGGAAGCATACAGCTGTATTGCACACTGGACATAGGGGAGGATTCCTTTTCAAAACTGCCGTTACATCATTGGACAGCTTGCATTAAAAGTTCTTAAACTGTCAATATTAATACAGCAGCATCTGTACTGATGTGTGTATTTTCAACAATACCAAAATTGATATGATTCAGTGGAGAACTCTAATTTTGCCATATACCAAAGGTTTGAGTACGCTTCTTATTAATCAGGGGCCACTCGCAGATTTTGACAGTACTGAATATGACAAATCTGTTAACTTTCTGAAACGTTATTGTAATTATAACAAATGTAATGACAGTACATTTGTTAGCACGATTTACAGCATTTGCTGAGAGTCAGAACACTGACCAGGTGGCCATTTTTGAGCAAACAATTGAAGGAATCAGATAACCCTAACTTAACACTAACCCTAGAGAGAGTGGAGTGTTCTAACGCTTATGTAACACAGAAGCAACTTCCAGTGACCTTCCCAGGAGAGGTTATCTTGGGCAAATACAGATAGAGTGAGTATTGCTCTAGACAGCCTGAAAGATCAAGGCAAAAATGTAGTAATACAGTTAATAATGAACAGAACCAAAAAATAGGACTCTGCACACGTCACAAAACAAGTTCCTTATGAGGATCCAATGATCCCATCAACCACGTTTGCAGAACCGTGTTGTTCTCCAAATGAGCCTGATCTTTATCTAAGGAACTAATCTACCAACAACCGTTAAGCATATGTCAGCTATCTTGGGTCAATATTTACTTTAATGCTATCACTGCTTGGCCACATTCACACACTGATAGCTTTCATAGCAGCCAATTAAGCGGCAGCAATGCAGGATTCATCACAGACCAACAGGCTGGCAAATCCCAGATCAGTGCAAACAGTTAACATGCTAAAACTAGCTCACACACAGTCCTAACAAGCGCTAGGGAGAAGATTTAGCTGTTAGCACAATAGGAGTTCTTCCCTGCTGAGGTGTGCAGGAGAAACCCCTTCCTTAACGATATTACAATGACTGCAAGACGGACATCTGCCATGATGCAAAAGCACGCTCAACTTGCCAGAGATGCAAAAGCGGGCAAAAAGAATAGAATAGTTAACACACATGTATGATAGATGTGGGCACAATGCTCCTGCTGGCACTAGATTTTGCCTTATGTTAAAAGTAAGAATTAATAAGTGGTATTGGAAAAACTAAGCACTAGCACAGCCTCCTCAGCAAACAGGAAAAAGATCTTCTAATCCGACCATAGCTCCATTACTAGAGGAGACACAGGCTTTTTATCTATACACAAACTAGATCATATGCCATTGCAACCTGTTGAAGAAGTAAGAATCTTCCTCAGTTTACTCATAAATTTGTATTTAAAAAAAGTTGCTATGCTAGAATCATAACCACTCCAATGTGCATACATGTACTTCTGAGTGTGTGCAGATTCTGCTCTGTTTTTGAAAAAGACGCATTATTAAATCCCAAAATATGTCAATTAGCAGTAGAGTAAAGATAGACTAAACCGTGATTGGACCAATAGTGACACACTAACAATCTTTCATATAAGGGCATGCGGCTTATGTGCGGATGTTACGATTAAAAAAAACAAAAAACTTTTGGCATAAATTAAACAAAGCAACTGTATCAGAGGTCATAATTAATATAATGCCAGGGTTTCAACTGGTAATATTCTTGCAGAGCAGCTCACCATGCCCCTCCTGCTCAAAGCATTCGGCAATACAGGCATTTTCTACATTTTATTTATAGCTCAGTATCTTCTCACACTGTGCCCTAAAACACACTAGTCAGCATCACCGTAATGAAGAGCTGGATACAGTTCAGGCAGGCTGAGAAGCTGAGGATGTAATTACAGACATTATTTTGTCAACAACTGAATTCAGGTGTTAAGAATCATAGCTCCAATGTTAATAGATTAGAAAAAAAAGAAAAAATACATGATCTGCTGATTGCTTAGCTGATCTGCAGAATCTGGGGTAAGTGGAAATTTGTGATTTTTTGCAGAACCATGTTTTACACTAACACTGTCATTGCCAATCTTTATTTTCATACGACAAGTCCTGAATGCCATCGCACCTGAGCAGAGACGAATGGCTTTCAGTCAGTCATCTGGTTGCCTGTTCTCTCACAGAAAGCAACACAGAGTGTGAACAATGGCCTGTCTGACACGACTAGGTGTCTGTAGTATCACTTCTCCACACTAATTCCAAAGAAACACAATACTGCAGTGAGCTCACCAATACGTGTTGTGTGTCACATTTCCCCCTGATTAGCCATACAATATAAATCAGTATAAACAAAACAAACATTTACAAGAACTAATATATTTATTTATTAGTTGCTGTTTTTTTGCACTATTCATTAGTCAGACAGAACAAGAAATTTAAGCACTGATGACAGGCTACACAAGCTTATTTAAAAAAAAAAAAAAAAAAAAAAACTATATAGATGCTCTGGAATTCCCTCCCTCAAAACCTGCACCTAACGTCCTCTCGCTCTCCCTTCAAAACTCAGTTGAACATATCTTTGCAACCTGTGCTATTCCACTACTCCTTCTTGATTTCCAGATGCTGCTGTTTGTTACTGCTTTTGCATGTGAACTGTTCCAGTTTATTTTTTGGTTTTGACTTATTTTGCTGTATAAAGTGACATTGGGTTTGAGAAAGGCGATATATATAAATTCAAATTATTATTATTTTTATTTATTAGACATCAGTGTGTCTTTTTTTAAAAATAAGAAACAAATGATAGTTTGTAGACATGCAGCAATAAGTATTTAATTATTCCATAATAAGCTTTTTAAATGTTTTATATTCCTGGCTTTGCAACCTCCCCTGTCCAGATCATATTTTTAAATCGTCCTGGTCAAAGCGAGCTTGACAAAATGGAACAAAAGCTGCTGTGTGCTGGAGTGAGTGGATGTCTCTTTCCTGTCTATCCTCTTCCTAATTGGGCACCATACATGTTCTTGAACTTCTTAGAAACAAGAGGGATTCAACAGAAATCAATAATGGTGGAGCCACTCACTCCAAATTGGAGCCGGAGCTCATCTCCGGAGATTGTGAACATGAAGAAAAGGCAAAAACACATACTGCTCTTGAATAGGCTGCTGTTTCCAACCTGTTTCACACTACATGCACGTTTTAAAAAAGAAACTGAATAGAATGTGGTCAAGTTCTATGCAGCCACAAAACTGGAAATCTTTTACATATTCAGCCTCATCAGTAGTTAAGTCTGTCAATTAGCTATCCAAAGCATATCCACAAATAAATAAAATCATCAAACTTCTGAGGAATATTACAAAAAGAATCAAACTTCCAACAATTTTTAAAATAAAAATATCAATAACTAAATAAAACCACAAACCTAAAATCAGATTATTTCAAGACAAGTTGTGCAAATGTGGAATGACAAAAAAAATAGTGCTGAACACAGTAATGGACATGTATTTAATACTTGGCAGAAAGCACTGACAGCTTCCTGTATGAAGAATCGAATGTCTCTAATGTTCAGATTATACTTTAGCCTTTTCTTCTACATAAATATCGTTACATATTTCAGATTTCAGCAGGTCAGCTGATGAATCTTGATCTTCCGTGCCTTCCACAATTGTTCTACTGGGATTACATTTTCTAATATGAATTTTCCGCAAACCATAGAAGGTCTGGTTGTCTCATCTGACCACACTACCTTCATACTGTAATCTACAGGCTTCTCCAAATGTTTTAGCAAACTTCACAAGCTTCAACATGTCTTATCTTCAGTAAGAAGAGTCTTCAGGGGTAGATGCGCATGAAGACCATAGTGGTGAAATGCACTGGTGAGTTGTTGTTTTTTTCTGTTATGAAAATGATTCTTTTTTGGAACCATCTTATAGCATCCCAGTGTCTCTGTGATGCTTAGAGGAACATTAAGGTGTTGAGAAACCCATCTGTAACCATTGCCATGTTGTTCAATCTTGTTGTGAAGGGCTTTATAGAACAGATTTCAATAAATGATTTATTTGCATTCAGCTGATTCCAATTTGCACAGGTACAAGAAATAGGTGGTGGTTTGGTTTAGTGCTTTTAGGTGATCAATACGTCCATCCTGTGTTCCAAATTATTGTATATTTTGTCTTGAAATGTTATGTTTAAATGGCAAAACAGCGGTTAACAGTTCTGAGTGAATTCTGAAAGAAATCTGAAAAGATTAAAAAGACAGTGGGAAAACTTCACGTACGAAAAAGTACAAGCCCTTCATGATTACTCTATATACTGTAACTATTGACTAAATAAAAAACTACCTCTCCAGGGTGACCTACTGAGGTTACCTGTTGTTTATTCCTCCAAGTTAAAGTAATAAATAAATAAAAACATTCAATAAATGCAAAGGGGCTAGATTCCTTGAAAGACATTTTTTTAACCTTTAAGTCTTGCACCATTGTTTCCTGCAACGTAGAAAACTAAAGTCAAGACTTTTGTGGTGGACACCTCCCCTCAGCAAGCCTTAGATGGTACCTGTGGTCTGTATGAAGGGAACAACACATCACAACCCACAAGAAAGCACGGCTGAAAGAATTATCTCATTGTAGTCATTGATCGAAGAATTTGTCTGGTCAATTTGAAGTTTAACATCTAAAATGTAGCCTCCACAACTGACACTTACTGCAGTAACTAATCACCAGAGGCCTTTAATTGTGCTGCCTTAATTAGCAATAGTGAAGCTTAGGGGATTTTGGAGGTATTGAAGCAGTCGACCTAAAAGCTCATCCATGAGACATTGTAATGCAAAAAGTGGTCTCTGACTGTCAGTTCAGTTTATGTTAATTGCTTCTTTGTGATAGAAAAGCGTCAATAGCTTTTGCATGTGAGCTGATGAACTGCAATACTGAACACAAGCCCAATGCAGTTACAGATCACACACTCCATAAATGTTAATGAACTCAAGTTACCATTGCTCACAAAATGCAGCATGTTAAAGACCTTTATCACCATACAACCTTAAACGGGTTCATCTGTGCCATTCACAGGTCACGATCACTACACAGAAATGAAAAATGTTACTATGAGTGTGCATGGTGTTGCACACAGAACACAATCAGAACATAGCCAAGATTAGCGCTTTAATGCTCTCTCTTCACAGGACATGTGTCTAGTCAGCTAAATAGCGGTAGTGACATTTTAATCTGGGTAATCAGAACCAAAGAGGGATTAAACGGTTACTTCCCAACATGAAGACCAAGAAACGTCCTTCTTTCCACAGAAACACCTAAGACTAACCACAGCCCCCACATTTGATCAGTAATATAGGTCATCATTAGGCACATATTAAATAAGATGGGTTATTCTCTGTTATTACAGCAAAAGGCTTAAATTTCACCTTAATAAAAAAACCTCTCAGACTACAAGTGAAGTCAGGAAGACCTGTTTGTCAAAAAAAAAATTATTACACAAATATCGGCCTCTGATGGCATGACATCGATTTCTCAAAGATCTGCACTTCTCTACTCAGAAGTGCTCACTCTTCGTTACTGTTTGGCTAACCAACCACTAAATTTCTCACCTCATTCACACACCCAGAGTCAGAAACCAGTCTGACTGGAAATAAAACCGCTACATAGCCGGCAAATAACACCGAGTTACTTATTTTAACCAGAACTGAAAATAATCGGACCATCCACGCGGAGTTTTCCCAAGGGGTCAGGAAATGCAGGAAAGTAACATTAGCTAGCAAGCTAGTTACAGCCACACGAAAGGCCCTCGACAAACCAAGCCAGGTACGAAAACGGGCAAATAAACAGAGCTTTTACATAGGAACAAACACGTATATTACAGTACTGCGGCCCTTAACGTACGACACGCGTATATCCAACGTTGTTTATAGTAACACGGAGGGTTAGCTCGGTTCGCTAGCTGCTAGCCACCCTGTTCTTCGGCGACGGCTACTGATGCTGCTGCTGAGAAACGCGTTAAACACGCCGAGCACAGCCAGAGACCATGGCCAGAAAGTAGAGGAAACAGCGCCCGCTGCACAGTTTGCTGTGGTCTTCATTCAACAGTTTGGCTTAAGTAAAATTGTAAAACTATTTTAGATGTAGGAGAATATTGTAATTAAATGATAAGCTTGGTATGGCCCTTTACATCTCGAAAAAAATAATGAAACGGCAGTGCCGCACCGAAAAGTGGTAGTGTATAAATCAATCTTTCCGTTTGATTAAATATTATCGTAATGAAAATTCAATATTATAAGGCTAATCCGCTCTTTATGGTCTCGGTTTCAGATTGTTATAAAACAAGCAGCGCACATCGGAGCACTGAAGGGCTGAGCTGCTGCAGTCTCTACAAGTTCATTTTATAGTTTTACCGAAAAGAAGCAACAGCTACATTATTTTATAATCTTGGCTGTTTTCCCAGACTATCTGGTTCACTAAAATTTGTGAAAACAGATATAGATGCACTAATCAGCTGCTAATGAGGCTAAATGCGGCGAGGCCGTGCTACAGCAGCACATGTAGTCCTGCTGCAGAAACGCGGGGTTTTACCTGGAGCTTCTGCCACAGGGTGAACCTCAGGTCGTGCACGAAAGGGTTGGTGAAGGGGAGAGCCAGCTCCTTCCTCCCGTCTCCGTCCGCCGAGCTCCGTGTACTGCCGCCGGTCACCCTCATCGCGTCCGCGGGGCTCTGCTGGTTTCTCTGCCTCTGCGCTACGCGGCCGAGCGGGTCATGTGGTCCGGGGTGTAGCGGAGTCCCAGTGGGGGTCGGAGAGAGACACAGCGCCCGAAACCACAGGCTTAAACACTGACTTAGAGGAACGGGACCTAGTGATGGGGTGTTCACTTCAGCTACTGAATCGGTTCTTTCGAACTGCCGGTCGTAATGAATCAGACAATCCGGTTCAACCGAGTCACCGATTCACAGGTCAAGTCGACTTAATCATCTTCAAACAATGACAAACATTAGAGGAGACAAGTGGAATTTCTATGATGTGTCGACTTTATTCAGGATTCACTTCACGCACTTTTAAACTGGATTCAGTTTTTTCCATTTCTGACACACTACAACCCAATATGTGCCGGACTCTGGATTTTGCGACTGATTGACAAATGTAAACAAATCCAAACTGCCTTTACGAAATATATTGCGATGATGTCAGGTAATATGTTATGAATTTTAGACGTGTAGATCTTGTGCGTTTCGCAAATGCTATTAAAAAAACTGATCCAATTGGTGCTCGTAAATCGTTCCGGCCAACTCACTAAAAAAGGTCCGATTCAGAAGAACTGATATGGTCGCTCAACCCACGCGTGCGCAGTTGCGAACAGCCGAAGAGCGCACGCGCGATGAATGACGCGCGCCTGCGCTGTGTTTGTGCGCCCGAGGGGAGGTGAACGTGCTCTGCGGGCGCTGGTGCTGAGGCGCGTAGTTATTTCCATTCTAAAGGGCTTAAATCACTCACACTGCACTGCTAATGAAGGGTAAATATTCATATGAATGGCACAAGCTGTTGCACGTGTTTTGTGTTGTAAATTGTGTGAAGCTATATGCAACTATGAGCGCGAATTTACAACACCATAAATTAGTAGTAGTAGTAGTGATACCAATGGAAACTATTGTAAATGAAGTCCTATTTATTTTGTATTTTTTATTTTCTATTTAAGTAATATTCATTTTATTGTTTATTTTCCAAAAACGTTTGCTACTACTACTGCTATACATTTTATATATTTATACATTCAACAGTGAATTATATATATAAAAAAAACATTGAAAATGTAATTCAAAATTTGAATTATTGTTTTAAATTATTTAAAAGCAATATGGTGTTACTTAAGTGTATAAGTTGATTATTATATGTCAGTCCTGTCCAACTTTACAAAGATATGAATAATTAGCAGGGAATTGCAAATTGGAAAAATGAACAAATAAATATATATTTATAATAATAAATAGAGCTCAATCAATCAATCCATAAAACTTTATTTGTCCACTAGGGGCAATTTGAGGCATGCAGAGCAGTGTTAATAAAAATAAATAAATAAAATAAAAATCTTTTTTATTGAAGTGAAATGTCCATCAGCAGTAGAAATATTAGTATACAACACAGTAGGTCATAGTAATAAGTTACGCACTGTATTTACACAAGGTGCAAGAATGAGAAAGGTAGGATGTAGATTAGCAGCATGGTTAGTGCAATGTCCACCTAAAAAGGGAATTATCTGTAGGTGTTGGGTGGAGAGAAGAACGATGGGTAGTGGGGAATGAGGGTGTGGTCGTGTCACATATGTGGTTATGGTTGAGGTGTGCAGCACATTTGCTGAGTGGAGGGAGGAAGGTGCATAGAGTCAGAGAGTAACAGTGGTTGTGATTTCAAAAGTTGAACAAAAGTGGTTCTTCTTCTCTGAGTTCTGCAGTGTGGGCAGCAGATTTAGTGCCTAGAGGGGAGTCACTCAAAGGCTGGGAACAGAGCATGTGAGGAGTCCTGTAGTATTCTGCATCCTGTTCTCACTGTTTGCTGCTTGGGACCATCAGGGTATTGGTACGCCTCCACTTCCTTCGTAAGCTGAAGAAGGCCAGCCTCCCCCCTCCCATCCTCACATCATTCTACCGAGGGACCA
>JBBIGC010172489.1:0-10946 GCA_037576955.1 Lepidarchus adonis
ATAGATAGATAGATAGATAGATAGATAGATAGATAGATAGATAGATAGATAGATAGATAGATGGACAGACTGAGGCAAACAGAGATGGATGGACATATGAATAGAAGGATGGACAGACAGATGAACAGATGGATTGACAAATAGAGATGGATGGATGGATTAATGGACAGAGGGCAAACAGAGATGAATGGTAGTATGAATAGATGGATGGACAGATGAATGGACAGACAGACAGTTGACAAATAGAGATGGATGAATGGACAGAGGGAAACAGATGTATGGACATATGAATAGATGGATGACAGACAGATGGATGGATGGACAGAGGGTAAACAGAGAAAAATGGACATATGAATAGATGGATGGACAGAGGGATGGATAAATTGATGGCTGGATGGACAAAGGGCAGAGATAGATGGATGTATAGATAAATAGATAGATAGATGGACAGACTGAAGCAAACAGAGATGGATGGACATATGAATAGAAGGATGGACAGACAGATGAACAGATGGATTGACAGATAGACAGATGACAAATAGAGATGGATGGATGGATTAATGGACAGAGGGCAAACAGAGATGAATGGTAGTATGAATAGATGGATGGACAGATGAATGGACAGACAGACAGTTGACAAATAGAGATGGATGAATGGACAGAGGGAAACAGATGTATGGACATATGAATAGATGGATGACAGACAGATGGATGGATGGACAGAGGGTAAACAGAGAAAAATGGACATATGAATAGATGGATGGACAGAGGGATGGATAAATTGATGGCTGGATGGACAAAGGGCAGAGATAGATGGACGTATGAATAGATGGATAGACAGATAGATGGATACATTGATGGATGGATGAACAGAGGGCAAGCAGGGATTGATGGACAAATGAATATATGGATGGATGGATCTCCACACGTTGGCGTTACCCAACACCGTTCCTTGGCCTCACATACGTGCAGTATTGCACAGTGCAGCTCCAGCCCTGGGGGAGGTGCTCTAAATTCCTCCAGATGCTCTTTGGGGTCGTTAATCAAACATTAAGTGATGGAATTAAGTATGTATGGCCGCGTCAAGTGCCCGTCTCGGCCTCTCTGCCTCCGGATTGACGCCCCTGAGCTGAAACAGACTTGTCTAGAAGTGCGAGCCTTTGTCGCCGCTGTGAATGCATTATTCCTCTCCAACAGTGGCCTCCTCTGTCCAGCAGCTCGGCCCAGCGCTGAGAAAGATCCCGTTTGTGCTTCTGCTATTGAGACTTTGCATTATTCCCTTGGTTTCTGTCCAGGCCTGTGAATGAGAGTTGTTCAGATGAAGTGAGGCGTGAGTAACTTTAATCTACTCCTGCAGCGGCGGCAGGAAAAGGAAAAGCAATAGAGACGCTTGAAGAAGTCCCAGAAATCCCCATCAGACACCAGAGTGGGACTGTACACGTCGTCCAAACGTTCTCCACTCATTTGCAGCAGCAGAATTTACTCCAATCAGCCACAACATTGAAACCACCTGCAGCCGAGGTGAAGAACCATTGAAACTAGATAGTAATTCGTGATTTCCGATCATTGTGAATACACCACTGCACACAGTGCACCACAACGAAATTTGTCCTCTGCTTTTTACCCATCACACGTGCACACGTGGAGCAGCAATTACATTAGGCAGCAAAGGAACATTCAGTTCTTAAAGCTGGTGTGCTAGAAGCAGGAGCGTAAGGATCTGAGGCCTCTAGAACAGCAGGTCTTATGATTATCAAATATAATAGTTATTAAAATAAGCTACAAAGAAGATACACAGGGGTCCTTAACTTACAACGGACTCAAATTCGTGGTTACGACACTGCCACAAACCCAATTTTTCGTTAATAAAACGCTAAAAAAATACATTACAGAGCCTAAGGTGGGTGAGTGTCTCCCTCTGGTGGACTGACAAAGGAACTGCCCCAGTGTAAAGCACAGTAGACGCTTAGTTTTGTCAAAATTTGTAATAAGTCAGTTCTTGAAGCTGAAGTACTAGAAGCAGGAAGTTAAAGATCTGAGGCCTTATTGTGGATTTTGTGGGTTGTTCCAGATGTGCACTAGGTAATACCTACCAAAAATGATCTAACTAGTGAACTAGCGTCATGGGCACCCGAGGCTCACCCGAGAGAGTGAAGACAAGTGTGTCTGGTTTTGTTTCTTATTGATGGTGTGTGTGTGTGTATGGGGGGGGGGCTCCAGCAGCATTGATTTTTATTCCAGGCGGCTCAGAGTTAAACTTCCTCTAAGGGGCTTCGCTGTGAGACCCCATTATTGCCAGCTTACAATTGACAGCAAAAATGGAAAACGGACATTTTTTTCAGCCGCTCGGCTTCTAGCACATCTGTGTGTGTGTGTGTTGCGCAGCTGTGAGGTGTCAGAGCTTGTAATCGTCCTTTGGTTCAGTAAAGCAGACAGGCTCAGCTTCAGAGGTTATGGCCCAGACACTTGCTTTGGGAAATGTTCACGACTAAAGAGACCAGATTTCGCTTGACGCCTGCTGGTGATTACGGACAACCCCAAGGATGACCGACACCCTCGCGTATTAAAGGGTCTTCATCCTCCCCAGTTCACCTAAACCATTCAGCCTGCTGCAGCTTAGCTCCGCCCACACCCGTCGAAGTCATGTAAAGTGTTGTTCCTGCGGAAGTTCTGTAGCAGAGTGGATAATGAGGGAAAAACTTTTATGATGAATCTGTAGAATTTTTAAACATCCATGAGCAAGAGGCGGTCATACCTGTGGTGTGAGACCCAACGTTCTAGAGAAAGTCTAGAATAATGGTGGCCAATGGAACCAGACGTCTGGTTCCTCTACAAGCTCCCTCACACATGAGATACTTTGTTTGACGCCCTAATGTCAATTGGCGGGAATTCCACGGTTTGGGAGCAGCAACAGAAAAGGCTCCATCATCTTTGCGTGTTAGTCTGGATCGAGGGATGGAGAGGAGGAGCTGGTCTGATGATCTGAGGTAGTGGTTTGTTTGGTGAAGGTGGAGGAGGGCGGATATGTATTGTGGGGCTTGACCATGTAACGCCTTAAAGAAAACAATAAAACCTTAAAATTGATTCTGTACTTGACCGGCAGCCAGTGCAGATCATCCAGCACAGGGAAGTATGGTCTCTGGTGCTGTCTGATGCCTGAGACAACGTTCAACTAGAGTTTGGAGAAACTTTTGGTTCTATCATGGTTGAGGGGTACGTTGTGAGACCTCAAAGCTATTTCACCATCATCACCATTCCATAGAAACACTGCTTGGCTGGAGGGTTTGGAGAGGAGATACAAACAACGGACTGATGTTCAAGATGTCTGGCTTCATTCACCACCAGGAACAATGCACCAAAAGTCTGTAACATTTTTATTTGCTGTGTACTGTAGAATCTACACAGAGAAACGATGACCAATTGGATGGTCTCTGGAGGTCTGGGCTCTGGGCTAAAGTATTGTATACTGCTACAGCACAGGCCAATTGATTCATTCCAGTTTCCCTGTAACGGTTGATGATATGCTCTTTTGAACTCTCTGTCGCTTTGTGTTGTTCACGTTGACTCCATCATCGTCTCTGATAGAGCTGCAGTCTGACACCTGCGCTTCTACCGCTGCCACACTTGATTTACAGGCTTTACAAACCCCTGAACGAGGAACAGTGACTTTTTTCCTCTAGAACAGGGATTGATTTACTTTCTTTCTGGAGTATCAGCTTATAATTACAGCGTTCTTATGAGCCCTCCATGCTGTTCTGTGAGCACACTGTGAGGCCTTGTCCACACGGGCGCTTAAATCATGGATAAATGAACCTGGGCAATTTGTAGTAGCGGGTGATTGACTTCAGTATGATGTTACATTTATTTTCATTTCACTTCTGTTGAATGAAAACCTGCTGTCCAGAATGTAATACTGTGTTTCTACTTTTGAGGGCAGTAATGAGTCAGTCCAGACTGTCATGCTGTGTTTCTACCTGTGGGGGCAGTAATGAGTCAGTCCAGACTGTAATGTTGTGTTTCTACCTGTGGGGGCAGTAATGAGTCAGTCCACACTGTAATGTTGTGTTTCTACCTGTGGGGGCAGTAGTGAGTAAGTCCAGGATATTTCTGTAACCTGTGGCCTTTGAGGTTTATTCTTTATTGGATTCACAAGATATAATGTGTATAACGTCGCTATATGAGGAGGATTTTTAACGTGAGGTCTCCAACAAATTTATAATCATAGTACAGAATGATTATAGAGCTGCACCCTGATGTCCTAATGTTAAAAATCCTCCTGATTCAGCGACATAGGCAGAGAAAACATCTCCCCCTACTGGGTTCACCCTCTGACTGCACAGCGTGTGAAGGATCATGAGATATACTCAGTCCTCCAGAACTTTGCATTAATCAGAATATCGATGGCAAGGAAAAGCGACCAATCCGCTCTCACCTGACGCCACGTCAAAAAAATGCTTAATTGATATGCTTGTGTGGACAAGGCCTTAGTGATGGACGGAGAGGGAGGACCAGCCTACCCACCAAATCGGCCAATTGTGTTCTCTTGGATTCCCATCCATAGATGACTGTGGCATCACCCGGCATTGAGCCCACAACCTCATTTATTTCACCTGTCAGGTCACACGTCTTAGGAAGCAAGTGAACAGTCAGTTCTTGAAATTAATATGGAGCCACTTTGACAAGAGCAATAGGCTGGGGTCATGGGCACCCGTCCTGTAAATGTATGGCGCCCGGTTGTGTTTCGGGTAATAGGTGTAATGTTTTCCGGGTGCCTGCACTGTGTCGGAGCTCCACAGCTTTTCCTGCAGGCCATCCACCTACAGACAGGCGCAGGCAGCCAGAAGAGGAAGGAGGCACTTAAAACAATGCGATGGGACAGCAGGACAAATGATTCCATTAACAGTCTGTTGCTCGCAATAGATTCTCTGCCAAAAGGGCAAATCGAGTAAAATTCTTGTTCTGTTTTGAGGGCTTTTATATCTAAATAAAATCTCCCCCGTTTCCCCCGCTGAAGGTGAGGCCTCGCTTTAAACCTATAAGGCCTCGTGCCGTTATGCAATTACATCCAGCCGCGATGTTTTCCCTCCACGTCTTCTTCTCGGGCGCCTGCGGTACTTTATACACCATCAGGTTCTATCTACTCTCGCTGCTCTCCGACAGCTGAGCAGCTTTCACGGGCAGAACTCACGCCATCTACACTGAATTCAGGGCGTCCGTGAGAGCGAGCACCTGGGCTGGAGAAGCCTGGTTCATCACCCATCCTGACAGACCGGCTTCACTCCACGCAGTTATCCTCCAGCTGCGTCCGCCTGCATCAAGCACGATTTCCACAATGATGCGTGAAGCATGAAGGGCAGTGATCCTACGGTTACATGACACCTACATGTGTCGTTAATGAGCTACAGTACTGTTTATAAAGGACTATTCCAGCTAAACATCAGCAAACGCTTCTCACTTTCACTCCTGATCACAAACATCAGTGTCAGGGACGATGAGGGCGTGAACAAGTTTAAGTCCGATCCTTTGGTTTACGTCAGGTGCTGTAAATTTAGCCTTGTGTGGAAATATTATAAACTGGAAAATAAAATCAATTTATGATTTATGATTAATCAAAAAAAAAAAAAAATCGGCCGATTAATCGATTATTGAAATAATCGTTAGTTGCAGCCCTAAATCCGATCTCACACTTAAACACTTAATACTACCAATCGGATCTCACACCTAAACAATAACCACTCAACAGAATCCAGCCGGTTCACTCGGAAAACTTCAGCCAGTCAGTGTAGAGAATACAGAGGTAGGATAAGCCCCGCCCACACTACAACAGTAGCCCACACTATATTTCAGACACTGACCTATCAGAGCTTTACAGCAAGGTTCTCCATCACCTTAGAGGGGTTTAATCAGACGTGACTGTGATTAGATTTACCACAGACATTTGGAGTCTGATGTTCACCCAGTGTAGATACTTAGCCTCACTGCTCACTGGATTAACCCCTTATTTAATTTAGTGTGTGGTATTGAAGCGCATCAGACTGTCTGATCTCATACAGCAGAGTGTGTTAAACAGGCAGGCGAGGGCACGCTGGCACATGCTGGAAATAGACAAGAAATGGGTCCATGATATTTTACGGGATAATGTGAGAATTCAGTTGTAGATCAGATACATTGAATTTTAATAACGTTAATGAACCTGTCAGACTTGGATCAGACCCGGGGACAAAAAAACATGATCGTAACACATCAACTTTGACCACTTGTATAAAGAAGTAATTCTTTAATATTGCCACCTGTCTGATGTTGAATAGGTCCGCCTCATGATCAGCCATAACATTAAGACCCCCTCATGCTGCTGAATCAGCTCTGTCTGTGCTGCATTGTGTGTCTGACTCCTTTTTATCAGATCAGTATTCAGCACAACTTCGGGATCAGACCACACTCATGCCTCATAGATTGATCATCAGTGAGTGTGCAGTAGTTTGGGCCTTTCAGCCAGTTCAATGGCGTTGTGTTTGTCCTTGGGCCTTAAAATAACTCCGCTGTAGGAAGACCCAGGTGTGGAGAAAAAGCTGAGTTTGAATTAAATGCAGACACTCTCACGTATTTTGCATGTTTGTCCCAGTTGTTGACATAAAGGCCTTGACACTCACGGCAGAACTGCCTCCTGTCGCTCTGTGACTAAGCGGCTGCTTTCAGGCCTGACTGCCCCGCAGTGATCCTCCTGCATCCTGTCTGCTCCAGTTGTTTTCCTCCTAACCCAGCTCACTGCTGCCCGCGACCCCTCCCCTCTCTCATAGTGGTGCCCTTGCCCTGCCCCCCGCCACCTCCCGTCTGTCATGAGGGTTTTTCTTCCCTTCGCGCAACATTACCTGTGTACCGCCGAAGGGCGATTAGCACACGCCACTGAAGCAAAGTGCATCTTTCATGAGTGACTGAGTCTCGGCCACAGCAGTTACGGCGAGTCAAGTGAGGAGCTGTTCGAGAGTCTAGCGTGGAGTCTGACCTGTATCAGTCAAATACCCTCTTATGTCCTAGTCACGTATTCCTGAGGCGTCCTACTCGCACGCAAGCAAATGACCTGACCTAGTCGAGTATTACCATAAACACCTCCGTCTTACCTGACTGCCACCCTGTTCCAGTCAAAGGATTACAAAATGTGTTTTCTTCTTCTGTTCGTGTACAGCAGGGGTGCCCGACTCTACCACCCAGGAGAACCAACACGCCCGGGCTTCTCATAAATCTGAGCTACTATAAACAGAGCTGTAGTCAAGACCATCGACTCCAAGACCAGGACTAGTTGAGTCCAGAGACCAGACCAAGCCCAAATGTTTGGCATCTTTTCTGTAGTAACAATGAAAACGATGAGCATGGATGCAGAGGGCACAGAGATGAGCTGTGGCAGCCTAAGCCTCATGCCGGTGCTTGTTTTCAGATTGAGCTGTGTATTACTGTAGAAATCTCTTGTTTTCTGCCCATTCTGTTGGTAAAAGGTGATGTACTCGCACACGTGCAATTCGCTATATCCTTATTTTTAGGAAAGTCTTCCCAGACTTTGCTTATTTTTGAGCTTTCAGCCATAGCTATTATTTTTCTTTCAACGCGTGGTCCCGCAGTGAAGTCATGAGGTTGAATGCCACTTTGAAAACATGGCACTGAAAAGGCAACAATGGAAATTTCCAGTTATCAAAAATGTCAACTAAATCTCTCAGCTCTGCTTACAAGCTGACAGTCTCCACAATGACTCCCTCGTCCTTGTCAAGCAGTGCTGCAATGAGCTTTCCCATCCTCATCTTCAGGGTTTCCCACTTCCCAAACTATGGTTCTGATATTTTCCATTTTCTTTTTTTTTTTATTCCATCCACATGAGCAGATATTTGTAAATATCTGTATTTACATGAAAACACAAAACACAATGTCAAACGCCAAAGCAACAGGTGGTGCTATAACCCTAAACTGTATGGTAACGTCGGCCAATCAGAAGCCTTAAAGGGGGGACGTCATTGCTGTTTCCATGAGGTGGATATAAACTGTCACAGTGAGCAGTGTGATTTTTTTTCATCTCATTTTTCCTCGTCCACCCGTAAATACAAAAGTTGTGTTTTCCAAAATCTCAGTTGTCAGGGAACATTCATGCCATTTACATGGGGACAGAAGGATTAAACACACATAAAATGCTAAGTTTAAAGAAAATAGGTACGTGTGGACAGGGCCTTTACCTATATTGTGCTCTGTCTAAAGACATACACCTGATTCAACCCGTTAACTAATTAAGAAACTCAGTGAGCTCTGGGTCTGGTGTGTACAGTAAGCAAAACACTGACCGTGGGGTCACCAGGACTGGGATTGGAAGCCCCATTTCTGCTGTCCTAGTCATGTGTAAACCGAACATCTCATTTTGGTTGCATAACACACCGCCCGTCATATGTGTGAATATCAGCATCTGTCATCTTAACACAATGCTGAGAAGACTTCCTCACCAGCATAAATCACATGCTAGCACTAGCTCCCGTCTCAGTGACTCGTCGGTCTTATCCAAATGGTTCAACCTCTGCCCTTCTAGTAATATCTACTCTTTATACATCATTTTTTGGCAGTTGACTGCCATTGTGGCATGCACGCTGTAAACTGTTCACATTCACACAAAGTTATTTGTTATTTACATTTTATCATTAAATCATTAAATCATATATCAACTTCAGTTGGTGTAATAATAGCTGCTGTTGTTAAACAATGTCTAATTCCCATTTTTGTCTGAGGTGTGGACACGATAATTGCTGCTCCAGTCTAGCACGTGGGCCATGACTGGTGTGTTCTAATGCAGTGTGACAAGCTAAGAATGGCGTGCTTAACTTTCGTCTTGAATTATAAATGGCACAACATTTTGTTTTCAAACCACAGATCAGGTCTAAATGCTGTATGTGCTGTCGCAGCGGAACATATCAATTATTCAGCTGCTCAGTAGGACCTCCGCCTACCTGCTAAAGTTACACTGCAGGTATAGAGTGGGGCCATTTATCTACACACGAAGCCAAATCAGCAATCTGACATAACCAGTCCAATCCAAAGATCAGCCATGACATTAACACCACTTGCCTAATATTGAGTAGGTCCCAGCTGAGACAGATCTGACTGTGGCATTCAGAAGCTCCTCTTTGGGATCGGACCACTTCCCATGTGCATCACTGAACATTGGGTACCCATGACCTAGTTGTCCTACCTTGGATCACTTTCGGTAGATACGAACATCTCCACAAGACCTGATGACATCACAGGTTCCCAGCCCTAGAACCAGGAAAAAGTTGGTGCCAGTTCAGAGCAGACGGCACCAACGCTTTTGCAGTGGAACGGCACCGGCACCAGTGCAGTGGAAAAGCACCAAATAAGGCCTCAGATCTTTAGACTCCTCAGCATCAAGAACTGACTGTTCACTTGCTGCCTAATATATCCCACCCCCTGAAAGGTACCACTGTAATGATAAAAGAATGATGGTGAGTGTTACTCACTTCACCTGGCAGTGGTTGTTAAGGCTGATTGGTGGCATTGAGAATCTGAGGGGTATGAATTGGCCTTGTTCCCGCCTGGTACTCCCTTACTGTAGTGAAGACAAGCTGGCAGCGTGCTGGCACGGAGCTCAGTATTAAGCTAAGCGTTCCCAGTTGTATGCTTGTTTATAGAGCTGGCTTTGAGCTGCTTATCACTTAACTTAAAATTCAGGGAAGGAATGTCGCATTCAAAAATAAACCACGCCGCACTTGTAGGGAGGCTTCCAAAGGCTTGAGCGCAGCAGGCTTTTCCATCGCCTGCAGGTTTCTCCCCCATCTGCCATCATCTCGTCACTTTAAAACAAAACAGGACTCCTCCAGACTCTTTTACTTATTTACTGTATTCCCTTTAAAGATGGAGGAGCTCCATCCTGCCGGGGCTGGCGGCTCTCCACCGCCACTGACCCACAAATAGCACTGCGGCACTGTGTGTCACGGCCATAATCGCTGCTGCATCCCAGGCAAGCCCTCAATGAAAAGGGGCCAAACAAGGAGACTTCCAAAACATCCCAAGCATGCATACCAAGCATGACATCACTTCTAACCGTCACCGTGTTCTTCAGTTCAGAAGAAAATTATTGCATTTTAGTCGTGACACAGTTGTGCACCAACAACAGACCAACGAGAGAAAAACCCAGACAGGATGTTCCTTGAGCATGAGGAAGAACCATTGAGAAGAACCAAAACTGCAGAAGAAAAAATGTCCCTATGAAAATGAAGAAGAACCATTAAGAAGAACAATGGCTGCAGAAGAAAACACTCTCTGAGAACATAAGAAGAATCATTGAGAAGAACCAAGGCTACAAAAGAAAAACACTCCCTAAGAAAATGAGGAACAACCACTGACAAAAAATAGAGAAGAGCCATGACTAGAGAAGAAAAACACTTACTAAGAACATGAGAAAGAACCATTGAGAAGAACCATGACTGCAAAAGAACAACACTCCCTAACAAAAAAAAGGAGAACCACTAAGAAAAACCATGACTGCAGAGAAAAAACGCTTGCTAATAAAATGAGCGAGAACCACTGAGAAGAACCACAACTGGAGAAGAAAAGCAATCTCTAAGAGCATGAGGAAGAACCCTTGAGAAGAACAGCGACTGGAGAAGAAAAATACTCACTAGGAGTATGAGGAACAACCGTTAAGATGAGCTAAATCTACAAAAAAACACTTTCTAAGAGCATGAGGAAGAACCACTGAGAAGAACAATGACTGGAGAAGAAAAACACTCCCTAAGAGCATGAGGAAGAACCACTGAGAAGAGCAATGACTGGAGAAGAAAAACACTCCCTAAGAGCATGAGGAAGAACCACTGAGAAGAACAGCAAGTGGAGAAGAAAAACACTCCCTAAGAGCGTGAGGAAGAACCATTGAGAAGAACAACAAGTGGAGAAGAAAAACA
>JBBIGC010172500.1:0-15376 GCA_037576955.1 Lepidarchus adonis
TGTGTGTGTGTGTGTGTGTGTGTGTGTGTGTGTGTGTGTGTGTGTGTGTGTGTGTGTGTGTGTGTGTGTGTCTTACTCTAAACCTTGATTATACATAAACAAAAATCTAAATACAAAATTAGTTCCTTATGAGTTCTGTTAATGTATTATGATTTACATCTAAGGTGATTTGATAGCATCACTCCACAGAACCCTTATGACAAATGCTGGTAGTGTTGGTGAAGTCAGTGTACATTATTTTCACCAAAATAGCTTTGAATTGTAGAACCAAGTTAACACATTCATTCATCACAGCAGCCATAATGCATTTGTTAAGAATCCTGTGACACAAAAGAGATGTCTCTTTTGCATATTTCAATCATTAAAAGCTATAAGTATTTTACATGCACAGTATTGCTCTGTACCAACTAAACACAACCAGTTAAAAGTCCCTTATTCTTATTTAATTCATTGAGAATTTGCCAGGTCACACCTCAACCAGGCCTGCCCACAACAAAATATGAAATGAATTCATGGTAAATTCCTCCCTTTATTGTGTTCCTGGCTGAAATACCCAACAGCAAAAATATTCTAAAGAAGTTCACTTACACACTGTGTAAAAGCCCCTTCTAACAGTCAACAGGACATACTAAAGAATGTCACTTGTCATGTAATGCTGAAAAATACGTCACATCATGTTTCTGAGGGCCAAAAGCAATAAGGCAGGTTAAACTAGTTGTTAATGAGTAAAACAACTGCCCTTGAAAAACACTTCTCTTCTAATCGAATCTGAGCCATGGATGGTCAAATACACCCCTAGCAAACCAAACAACCTTATGAATGTCATGAGGTGGTATGTACTGCCCTTTTCCTGTATATAACCAATCAGGACATGTCTCCTCAAATAAAACTGCACAGAATCCTGACTGTCATTGAGGAACATACGAAGAGTATAAAGTGAAGTGTTTACCACTAAGAGGAAATACAACACTGGCCTAAACACAATGAGAGACTCTCTTCTGGAATGTAAAAGGCAACAGAGGAAGCACAGATGGATGTGGAGGCATAAATTATGCAAACAAAGTCAAGTCAGTCAAATGAACGTTATACAACATGGCCACTCTATATATTATCCAAGGTAGAAAAGCTGGTTTCGGCTCTGGAAGAATGCTGACTAAACCACAACAAGGGAAAGTAAATATCTTTGTACAGTGGAGTGAAGGGAGTGGTTGAGTCATGGGTGAAACTGTAAACTAAGATGGCAGATATCAGATTTTAAGTCATTTTCAAGAATTTTGCATGAAACGACAATGACAACAGCCTATAAATAAAGGGACCAAGATGAATAACAGTTCATGAGTAATTATGAAAATGAGTAGAAAAATAACTAATGGCTAATGACCTATGTAGCCAACATATGACCAATGAGCTGACCAACCCAAACACATCTCTCAAATACCAAAGATGAATCAGGGTGGGTGTGACTTTGCTAAAAATATGCAAAATCTAAAAATATCCTATTAAACAACATCTCTCCAATGAAAGGCTGAGGAGTCTTGAATAAATTTGTGCCATTTTCCTCCCCAGATTTTACACTAAGGACATAGTCCACAGCTGCTGGGTGTCATTCTGCCCTCAGGACATACGGATTGAGTGACGGTAAACAGTATGAAATAATGCTGCCAGTATAATAATATACGCTAGGGCATGAAAGGGACAAAGCACTAGTATTGTAATGAGAGAAAGATCTTGCAGTTGCATTAAAACAAATGTTTAAATACTTTAGTGGTGAATCAGCAGAACGGACAAGAATGAGACTTGATTATTTGAAATCCAATATCCACATTTGATTTCATAAATGCCTTCTTTGCAACACTGCAATAGTCATTTGAAACTGTGACCAAAGTTGAAGCTGGTTTCTCATTCACCAGATTCTTATTGGAATTGTCTGTTTCTCCTAGAATCATCACATTCTTTTTCCTATAGCTTGTGCAACCATTTAAGGTGGAACAGAACATTCCATTAATAATTTGGCAACTCCAGCCTCACAGCGCACATGAAATATATGCAAATGAACATTGTGCAGAAGCCCCATTTGCATTGTACAGCGTACTGAAATATCAATTTTACTGCCAATGTACAGATAATAATTAATAAACTATATTTATTGCAGCCCTACATTATGAGGAAGTTGGCAGGCCTCCTATTTTGCAGTGCAGTGCTGTGAGGGACACTTCACTGTCCTCTCGCCTCTTGGCAGATCAATGCCCTTGTGCTTGGCACAAGAGACACTAACTCGGCTCTTTAGGCTGCCGCAAGCCTGTCAAAGCTGGTATGGATCCAGGGGCTACAGAGTGATGGGTAGCAGCATCCTCGGAGTTGAGTGGGCAAAAACATATCTGATTTTGACAAGATACCATACTTGTACTTGTATGTCTGCAGGTATATGTATGTGTGTGTGTGTCCATGTTTCTCCTCTGTATCAAAGATTTGGAGGCGAGTGGGGCCCTCACAGCCATCTCCAATTAAAGAGGCAGCCTCTCCTCAGGCCAAGTGGTCATGTGTCTTTGATGTTCAAGTACCTATTCAAAAGCAAGAACTAAGCTTGTGCTAATGAGCGTTCTGGTTCATTCTTATGGCCACTTCAGACTGAAGCTGTACTCTGACTAGTTAACAGAACTGGCGGATGAGTGAGTATATCATTCAGCATGCAGCTAGAGGGTATCTGTTATAATTAGCAGGTTGTGTTCTCATTCAAGCAAGTTATGTTGTCTGATGATGCATTAGTGGCAGTTCAAAAAGACGTAGCACTTGACCTCAGGTAGTAGCCTTCACACCACTCCATTTTTTTTTACTTTTAACTCAAAGCTCACACTCTTACCCAAGACTCAACATTGGGGGTAGGATTTTTAATCACTATATTGGCTGGTGTTTTCAACGCAAACAGGTAAATGTAAACAGGTATTTTTACATTTTTTACTTAATGAAATTATTACACATATCTGTCAAAATAATAAAGTGCAGATCATGCTCAAAGCAAAAATCAACTTCTTTCAAATGAGCGTCCACAACATTGACAACACTGCCATCAGCAAAATAAAACCCTAATAATAAACCTGATACCGTATTCCCCCAACAACAGGCCGCAGCTTATACATTGATTTTGCAAACCTTATATTGGGTGCGGTTTGATTAAATGGAGCGGCCGATCTAAAAACATGAAAACACATTCACTAAAAGTATAATTCAGGGCACAAAAAGACATCATCCCCAAATGATTAGTTAAATTTAAATGTAATGTTTACTGCAGCAATGACAACAGTTCAAAAAGCAACACAAAGCAAAAATATATTGACAGGTCCGCATAAACGTGGACCATGTAAAGCAAAGATAGATCAATAAAGGGTCAGTATAAAATGCGAAACATGTAAAGCGTCACTGCTTATGTTACCTTTGCCATGCTCGTCCCGCAACCTTGGTTGAAGGCCCAACTTCGAATGCACTTCTGAACCAGGCAGCGCAGAGACTCATGCAGAGGCAGAGTTCTGTTTTGGGACCAGTGGCTTTATTTATTTCTGTTTTCTCTCAGCACAGAGCACAATCCGTTCCAATTTCCCCTCGCTAACAGACTATATCTCCCCGCTAAAAACAAAGCCATTTCTACCCCTTTTCTGCATGTCTGTGTATTATAACATAAAAGTAGTTGTAAATGCAGCATATGATTATCGTTACTAAGAATAATCTCACAATCTGGTTGTCATATTCTGGAGAGAACAAGAAAAAAAAACCTCTATGCTGGAAAACGTCTCTGCACTGCTCCGTCACACAGCAATGTTAATCATCCGCCTACATGTAAATTCTTCAGTATAAAATGAGCAAATCTGAAATGCAATTAGGCTTACCTTTCTTCAAATCAGATCTGTAATCGTCAATTGCGACTTTGGACGCGTTCATCTCGGATATTACAGACGTTGCATGGAGCTTAATTCTGCAGCATAGTATCTGCATTTCTGCATGATATCTGTAAGTTCCAAATTTTATTAATTTAATTGTTTATGCTCAACTACAGTGTAATGTCACTACTGGTACAGAGCTACAAAAGTCTCCAGGGACAAGTGGAAATGACATGCGTTTACTTCAGACCAGGAAATTCAGTAACGCTGCGTCTAATAACATGCGGGGGCTTTTTTTTTTTTTTTTTAAATAAGCATTTTCTGCAGCTTATAGAATGGTGCGCCATATAATGTGGGGTGGCCTATCGTTGGGGAAATACGGTAATGTGTGTTGTGCGTTTGGGTTGAAATTACTCATCTCAGGAACACAGATTTCAGTAATTCTGACCTTGCTGCTGTTCATTAAGCCGTTTTATATGAGCAGCACCTCTCACTCAGTCTGCACTGCAAACGCCTTTTCATACTGATCTGAGACCAGTTCTGTTGTGTAAGTCCTTCAAAGTTAACCCTGAAAGTCATAAACACTTTTGCATTACCCCCCATAGTTAATTTTGTCATATACGTAAATCATAGAATTTTAATTTATTGTTGTACTGTTGTGTGTGCAGTCTTCTCCACATTTTGGCATCTCATTATTTCTTCCTATGAAAACAAATCTAATTTATTGTAAAATTCCATATGTAAATAAATATGTAATAACTACTTTTGATTAGTACAGATGAGCTAAAAGAACTTCTCAATGTTAAGCTCAGGATTGGATCATCATATCAAACAAGCCTCTAGCGTTCTTCTTCATGCTTGTCTAGCAGGTTTGTCAGGTTTTCTGCAGGGCGTAGATGAGACACAGGGAAAGTTGTCAAAATCTGAATTCCCTGTCAAAATCACCGAACACACTTTTATGCAAAGCACACAATCTGCAGCCTTTATTTTGACTTATGTGCAAACACATGCATGCGAAAAAACTCCATATGCGCAGCACAAACACAAACACCCCCAATGAAGGCACACATTCCACCCTGGCACACAGAGCATTTTGTTAGCATTCACAGTGATAAAGCGCACTCCCTGTTTGACTGCCAGGAAGGCAAACTGTGCTCCATTGTTGGGGCGTGTGGCTTAACACATCACTGTGGAACGCGCGCCACACGGCCCAGAGAGAATAACATGATTGACTGCTCCCACATGCACCAACAACAGGTATGGGACCCAAACATGTAGGACTACTACTGCTACTGGAATTAAAAACTAAGGTTCATTTGGTGGAATGGAACGTGGCAGGGCCGTCACAATGATAGGTAGTCCGCTCAGAAGTTGGGATGGGGCCGGGCATCAGTTAATATATATTCATTAAAGTAACACTAAAAACAAACTAGAATCTAAGTGTAACAATAGACTGGGTCCATGATCTGATTCAGATCAATACAGTTGTGGCATCATTTACTACTGAATCTAGAACTGAATGGCGTAGGAAGGGTGATGCATGACATGAATGTCCTAGACTGGGCAGTTGACTAGCACTAGTTCAACACTAAAAACAATTAAGTTAAATGAGAGATCATTGTTAAACCTGAAGTAAGAATAAAAATAAGTGCCATTAATTTCTAATCTCAGAAAAAAAAAATCAGGATCTTCTAGGTCTGTGAGTCTGCTCATAATGCCATTTGTAAAAATGTGCTGATTTCAATCAATCATCTTCAAAAATGTACACTGTATAACTGCATGAATCACAGCCTCTTCAATGGGATAGCGGCTTTGGAGACAGGACTGGAGCACAGGGACCTGAAGATTATACTCATTCAAATTTGCAGCTAAATCCACCTTTGACTACCTACTGCAGCTTAAAATGAATGCTTATTATCCACAGATTGTCCAAGAGATATTGTCACATTTTTCGCATTGCAATATCCTTATATTTCAGTACATAGTTACGCTCAAATAACATGAAGACAACTAATTATTTTACTAATGCAATTAATCAATTTCAATTTTTGTTCTGGATTAACATGGGATCTGCAGGTAAGGAATCATTTTCCATGTTTAGCCTTTATAAATCAGCGAAACTGATTATCTACTGTACGTGTTTTTCACTCTCAGCACCTCAGTTGCATTGTTCAGTGAAGTGAGTGAAGACAAGCTCAGCTTGTTCACTTAAGAGTCTTTCAACAGTGAAAACTGACGTGTCAGCCAACTGACCGTGTATTCCAGTCCAGGACATTTCGTTTGAAATGATGAATCTAGTAGTGGAGAAACATTGTGAACGCCCACTTCCCTGGGCAGCAAAATCATATTCACCCTTTCAACCAGTATGCTATCTGCTTGACCCACACCATGTCCTGCCACTGCTGGAGCTGAAGCTGACGCTGCCTGAGAGCTTAGTCTCATTGTGGAGTCTTTAACTACATAAGTAGGACATTGAATATATAGTCATGGGCTAACATGCTAATTACTAGGAAATTACCTTTATTTGAGATTGATTTGATCTTTAATTTTGTTTGCTCGATGTGCATTATTTCTAGAAATTTAGTTTGTATATTTACAATATTTTGCCTGGTTTCATAGTACAACATTTGATTAAACCAGATCAAAACATGTGCAATCAATAGACTTCACTCACTAGTTTATGATCGTTCTCTTTGCTCTCATTCATATCTTAGTCCCAGCACCTTGTCCTCCCTCAAATATTCTGCCTATCCCAATCTCCCCTGCCACTCTCCTCTCAGCACTTTTGATAATGGCAATTCTGGCCATTTCCCAAACAATACTGAGACGTGAACTGAAGCCCTGATTTTAAGCAAAGCCCTGATGTCCATGGCCACAGGCAAGTAGACAGGCAGGGAGATTACAACGCATGCATTTCAATACCTTCTTATTGGGCATTATCTCTCTAATCACTGAAAATGCTTCTAAGAAAAAGAAAAAAACAGGACAACTGTCAAAAGACAGATTATCCAACTCAAGCTCTGGTTTTAAACTGAAATATTTGTGTAATAATACTAATTTTGTACGATGCCTTTTATGTTTGAGATGGTGGTTGGTGGAAAAAGGTCTTTTAGACACGGCCCACCACTCAAACCTCAGTAACTTCATAACTCCAATAATAGTTTTTACTAACTGGCATAACTCCACATTAATTAAAGTAATAACTACACATGAACATGTCTAGTTTGAATGTATGTGTACAATCGGATCTTAGTGGGAGCTGCTTGTTTATGCACATGAATAACAATCCAATTTGTGAGATAATCACAGCACCGATTCTGAAGAGATAACTCTAAAATGCAGGCTTCATGTCTGTCCTACAAGATTACCAAACGATACTGCCACCTGCCTCACCCTCAGTCAAATTTGAGAGAATCCATCACTCATATTCAAACTCCCCATCACCCATGGCAACAAAAAGGGATTCCCTAGAAAATTAACAAATAAACATCCAAAACAGGCGCAAATATCATTCTAGTCTATAAAACGTCACTTCAGCATTTGAAGTGACAGTAAAAAGACTAAGTTTATTTGATGGGTTTGTTGACAATAGAATGTTTTATTAAGCTCAGTAGTACTAATATGCTGCCGATGTTGTTTTGTCATAATCATTATGCTCATACAAATGTTCCTTTATTGGCATTAATGGAAATAAAAAAATATCTGACCCCATATCTATGTACCCCTAAATACAATGCAATGTTTAGGCCACAAAAAAGTTTTCAATTCTTTCGTTTGGCTTTACATTTGTTGCAACGGACCTAAACAAATGCATTTCACTCAGCAACATATGTGCTTTATTAGACAATAAATCTAGGCCAACTTAAAAAGAGTTGTCTGGGATGCACCACAATCCTCAGTCAGCCATTTTTATGAACATTCTGTCAAATAACTGTGCAGTAATATCCTGACAAATCAGAACACATTGTGTCTGTAATAAAATACTACATTATGCGATTAACCTATGCTAAACAACCACATGTTCAGAACACACACTCATGAAATATGACTGCAGATTAAACACTAGTGTAGCACACTGTTCTTTGGAGCCTTTTTAGGACATTAAATGTCATAGTTCACAGTTTTCAATGCATGGTGTAGACAGTTGTGTCATCTGACATTTTCTTTTCATTTTTGACAGAAAGTAAGAACAGTGAGATCCCATCTTCTAAAGGGAAATCATTTAACTTTTAATTAAAATGAGTAAGTCACTGTAGAAGACCTTTGCTCTTTTCACCTTCACCACCATGACATTTGTGTGAAATGCCAGTGCTCACTAAATTAAACGGATTTAATCTAATTACTGGGTTACTCAGAGATATGAATCACATTTAACGTTGTTTAAAAGTTAACTGTTTTGGACATATTGCTTGTTGTCTGTCTCTTAAGACAAATACAATAAAGACTTGACTTTATGGGATGCGTTGTCAGTGGTAATTCTGTTCCAAATTCCTGACCCTGGCCTAATGGTTTTACACATGAAACTCATGGACATTACGAGCTGCTTTCTGCACAGATAATTATCAGATCAGGAGTCAGACTATGTTACTCTACTGTAGGAAATCAATCCCATCAATTACAGACAGACAGCGACCGAGTGTGACCCTGCTGTGAGGTGGTCCTGTGGCCTCAGGGAGGAGATTTCAGTGTGAGTCAGCAAACTGAACAAACCCACTAGAGCAGTATCACTTTCTCTCCCCTACTCTGTCTCTAGGCCTCTCTCCCATTGCCAGTCACTTACTGCTGTATTGATAGTTTCCACCAGTGCATTTTACACCCAGTTTGCTTAGTGTGCCAGGATTCTATCCCCACAGCACATGAGGTAAGAAGGCTGGGGTGTGTAAAGACACACGTTAGCACATCTACTGCTATTATTATTAACATCTCTGTAAGTACATCACTGATGATGTGTCCAGAAGCATTAGCAAATGCAATGACAGTTATAATTCTATCATTACTACTACCTCCACTAATAAAAGCAACATTGATCATTGAAAATTGAACAACTGATGCTTATATGTGTCCTAAATGTCAAGTGGACACAGGAAGAGATACAGTGGGGTAAAGCTTAGCAGGTTAACCATCCAATAACATTCTCTCTGTAGTCCAGGGGTCTGGGGGGATTTACCTGCTCAAACCTGCTTCTCTCCACTCGGCAACTGACAGCTGATTTGAACAAGGAGTGTTTAACTGGGGAAACCACCAAACTGTCCCTCTATTTCCCAGCGGAGGGGAATCCTGCTGTAGCCACTCGACTAAAGCGGACTGTACAAGAGCTGAAACAGTAGAGAACATTTTGTCTGATGAGAAACCTGAGAATATGGTCTGAAGATGTGCTAAGTCTATCTTACAGACCAACTTTCAACCTGTGAACCTGTTATTTGTACCTGTGGAAAACTAAATAATAAATCCATAAATTATATTTTTACCTGTTAGAAGTGAAGGGGACTGTAACATTAGAAATCCTGAGCAGTCACAGGAAAACTGTTTTTAAATACTGCTTTAAATATGGCCTTGTAGTAAATAAATAAGCTAATAACAAAAGGCTTGGTTTACTAATTTTATTGTCTATATTTCTACTTGAATCATAGTAAAAAGTGAAACACAGTCTTTCCCAATTGTCTTTACCTCATATGTCATTCTTCATGTGTCACTACCACCACAAATGGCAGAAAGACCAGTTCAACTGAAGACTTTACAAATATTGGGTTAAAAGAGGGAAAAAAGAAGAAAGTGAATCTCTATACAATTGTTTTCCAAGATCATTAAACTGGTTTATCAGCTGCTAGATTAGAGACAAAACTCTCAGCATCTACCAGTATGACCTTCATTTACTGATTCACAGCGCTTCATTTATTAGTCTTCCTCATTGATTTAGCTGGTTATTCCCCAAGGCACTCACTGGCACTAAACCTTTCCAATTAGCTGTGCAAGTGAAGGAGATTGGTTCCCATTGTGAAACAAAAATCCATTATTCGTTATTAAAAAATCATTATGCTTTAAAAAAGTTAAGCAATACATATAGATCCACTCACACAGAAACAATCAGTTTTAACTGTTTTAACAACTGTTTATGTTATATATGATGATAAAATGTAGTCAATTTCTCAGGTATTGCTGAAAACTTGAAAAACTGCATACCCTATCTACACACAAAAACGACAAAAAGAGAGATTAAAACAACTTGCTACAGCATTCTGTACTCTCTTTCAACACATGACTGATTTCATGTGCACTTACTAATCAAAACAAAATGTTAAAATATTAAAAGAAATTCATATTCACCAAAAATGACATAGCAGCAGACCACAGCAAAATGAACCCCACATTAATCTGAAGCTAGAAATACATGTCTAAGGAGTGTGCCCATTAGAAAAAGTATTAAAGAGTGTGACAGAATCAACACTAAGAACAAAAAAAAGCAAGAGGTTTCATGATACTGAGCCAATATCATAATACTCTTCCAAAAATACTCCATTCACGTACTTTCATTGCTCAATTCTTTTGCTCCCTGCACTTTGGGCTCTGAATTTTCTGGCTGTACTTCTGGATGTTGCAATTACTGTAGTTTCAGTGGCTCTTTGCTTGCTGTATTTTGCAAATCACAGGTTAAAGCTCTTGAATAAAACATTCCATCATACACCTGCTTTTGTTCCTGGACATGACACACTACGACCCATCACAACTACTAAAACATGAAAACATACATTTCCTCCCTTAATACTTCCACATAACCAGGCTCAGAAACTAGAGCATGACAGCAGTGATCTGTAATCCTGTTGGCCAGCGAGAGATTGGTCTGATGTAAGACCTAATCTATGTCCCTGAGCCCATGGTGAAGTAACATCTGCATCATCTGTGCTGAAGAAGGAGGTTGCCGGGTACAAGTGCACAATCTGAGGCCCAGGAATATGGACACACTGCTCACAGCACACATGGCGAGAAACAGTCAGGACAGACATTCCTTTCTGCAGTCACTGAGTCAGACCCACCTTGATCCCTTCTGGTCCAGCGATTCACCACTACGCTGAGTGCAGGCAGACAGCGAACTGGTGCAAACAGTGAGAGAACAAGAGTGAGAAGAAGAGACGCTGCAGAAAAGTGTGGCTACAGATTACCGAGTAGATCATATCAGCCACGAGGAACTGTTCTGTTTGAACTGGTCTTCAGAAAAAAAAATCACAGTCTTGCATAACTTCACAGACAGCCATATCTTCTGGGCCGTTGGGAGCTACAGTACAGCGCCGCTAGCTCCGATGCTAATGCTAACGCTAACTCAGTGCTACTTTTGCACCGCATCCGCAGCTACTGTTACATACAGCCACAGCTCGTCGCGGAACTGCACATGCGAAGACCCAGGCTACATTCTGCGAACTTATCTCGCTTTCTCTGACAGTTAAATTTGTTTCCACTCACCGTTTTGTGCACTGTTTTTGACACTTTCTCGGGAGTCTGTGGTGTCGTTAGCCCCGGGATGATCCGCCCTCTGCTCTAGCAGCGCCTCCTTAGCGACCCTGCGCGTAAGTCCCGCCTTCCTGGCGTAGTCATCCAATCAATGCACGGGAAATCAAACTGACAACTGTGTGGATCAATCAAAACGGAGAGTGAAGTGAGTTTGACAGGAGGTATCGCCTATCTATATAAGTTCTGGACGTGTTCAAAAGGAACTGAGTTGCAAACTATTTGGGGAGGGAAATAAATAAACGGAGCGTTGCGGGACGGCGCGTCCAAAGGCAAGCTATTGTACTGTCTGTTTTTTTTTTTTCGTTTTCTCCTTCTAAGCGTTGACATTGGTTACTTTAAACTGTGTTGCACGTTTATATACACACATTCACGACTTATAGCGTGAGCACTTACATCCAAAGTTGTATAAGCAGTTTAGAAACAACGTTGTATTATTAATGCAGCCGCCCCGACCCAAGAGTGCACAGGGAGTACACGTTGATGTGTTGTTAAATCTGGAAGTGATGTGCTGAGTGAGGGGAGCTGTGCCTGTTCACCACGCCGCGCTGTGAGGCGCTGAACGCTGCATGAGTCTCAGCCACAGCCACAGCCCCGGTGACAGACAACCGCGCCGCACAATCCGGGACGTCAACTCCTTTTAGGGACAGAGTCCCACCCTTTCTGTGTCAGCACTGCGAAACCTCTGGGGTTGTGGACGAGGAGTGTCACTGCCACAAACAACATCAGACAGTCAGAAATCCGATCAACTATCTGAAGGCTCCCGCGTGCAGAGGGGTGGCTCTTTATACAAGAGTTTTGTTAAGTTTCGTTTAGTTCCACTCATAAGTGTTAGGCCCGAATATAAAATCGTAAATTATTTTTTTTAATGCTGTAAAAACACCTTTCTTCTGTAAATGTGGGAATAATGTTGGACACAGAGGGTCCACTCTGACCGGGTGTTCACTCTGACTGGGTGTCAACTCTGGGTGTCCACTCTGACCGGGTGTCCACTCTGACTGGGTGTCCACTCTGGGTGTCCACTCTGACCGGGTGTCCACTCTGACTGTGTGTTCACTCCTCTGGTGATTTGTGACCACTTCTTCGAAGCTGTAAAAAAGTAAGCGTCCCTGTGTGGACGGTCACGTGCAAAGATCCCATTGTGTTGTGGGGAACTGTGTGATGGGGTGTGTTCTCAATAACAAAGTCGGCTTTCCTTTTCTTTGGGACCTCAGATTCTCAGTGTTCAGGGTTATAATAATCTAACACTGACTGTGGGGTTATCACTGGTAAATTCATCAGTTAAAATAACATCACATCAAATAAGACATTTTCAGAAGAAATAAGCCAGAACACAGCCCCAAACCACAACTTTCAACCTTAACGTCTGTCTCCGTGTGAACACATCCAACACGGGTTCACACATTACCCACCCTGTCCTCCTAAACACATGCTCGGCTTTTCTTCAGGAGTGAAAGACGCTCAGAAGTGAGATTGAGCGCGCGCGCTGCCCACGAAGAAGCGGTTTTATCCACTGTGCGGCTCACAGTGATGTAATGTCGCCCTCTGCTGGCCAAGGCCGCAAAATACGGGCCGCACCCTGCTGCATTAACCCACAGCACTCACCACAGTAAAGGCAGGATACTATCACTCAGTTCATTTTCCCATTCATTCAGAGCTGTGATACACACCTCAATGTATTCCTGCACCAGCATACACGCATGTACATTTCCAAATATTTGTTTAAAATCCTTTAATTTAAAACCTTATACACTCTTCTTTACATTTACATTTATTCATTTGGCTGATGCTTCTGTCCAAAGTGACTTCCAGGTACAGGAACAATCAATCATAATTTCAGACATGACAACACCAATGTGAGAACTACAAGGAGTTCAACACATTCCTCTTAGACACAGAATACAGTGCAAGTACTACAGTATGAACAATATGAATTATTACTGTCTATAGGTGATAAGAGTCCAGGACATTTTTCTTTGTGATTTAAGGTTTATCCTGTTCAATGTCATTTACAGTGTTAAATGAGTTCACACTACTCCATTCATCATACATTGTTACTCACTGACTACATGAATTTGATACATTTTTGGCAATTTAATAATGCTTGATGCATTACAGTGTCTGTGAGAATAACGAGGTTGTAATGATTAATTACAAGGGCTCCTCAAGCTCCTAAAAAAAATCTTTCTTCATATTTTCAATGAGAATTCTACCATAGCCATCCATACCTGTCAAACCCATATGCCATAACTACCGTTACGCTTTTCCAAGAATATCAGAGACTTTTCTACATTGGTGCAGTGCCACCAGAAGTATGGGCGCCACAGTGTTGGCAATAGCTGAAGCAAGACACAGCAAACTCGTTTAAAAATGAATTAGAGGAGAGGTTGTGTGTGAGTTTATGTGCAGGATTTTAAACAGCTATCCCATCCAGAATGGCTGCACTTCCGCCTCTTTCAGCTCTATTATGACCTGCTCCACTGTTGCCATGCTAGTTGTTGTCAAAAATGTCTCACTCTGCCCCTAGTGGACACTTTTGAAAGGTAAGAAGAAGTTTATACATTTACAACCAAATTAAATGATTAAATCTGTGTTAGTGGCTAATCCCAGGCTAAACGAGTAGATTTAGGTCACGTTAGCAGATTGGGCTAATACACTGGACAACACGGAACATTAACCACAGACTATGTTGATTTTACTCTTAATGTAATTTCATGTAAAGATGAAAACTAGAGAAAAGAGTTTGTAATCGTGTCTTTGTGGGGTGGTTGGTAGTTAAATACAAGTAAATATAACACTATTGGCTAACGTTAGCATTAAAGGTGTGGATTTAGAGAAAAGTATTTACACACACACACACACACACACACACACACACACACGAAGAGGTATTCAATAACCGTTCTATAGAACTAATCCATGACACTCCCACCACCATGCTTGACTGTAGGCAAGATGAACGTGTCTTTGTACTCCTCTTCTAGTTACTGCTCCACACAATTAACAGCATCTGAACCAAATCAGACCACAAGACATGGTTCCAGCTTTATAAGAGGCTTCCTTCTTGGACGACAGCCATGCAGAACAATTTGATGTATCCCAAAAAAAGAAATTCACCTGAAAAATTGGCTGAATCTGCTTTCTACAGGTATTTTATTATTTCCAATTCTGTGTGTGAGTGGAAGCCTATACTAAAACATGTAGGTGTTACTTGTAGATATTAATCCGGTTTTAAGTGAAAAGGAGCCATAAAACTGCACTGTCACATCATATGGTTATAGCCCTGCCCAGCGTTAATGCTCTGTGAATTACCTACAAGATGATAAGTCGTGAAATCACACAAAACAGTACAATAAATCATATGTATTGCAATGACCCATTGTTTTCAATCACCAGACAGAATCTTTCAACATGTTCTTCTTCCTGCCACAGCTTGCCGCAGTTACTGTATCTTTGGCGTTACACAAACAACTGAATAAAGTCAAACCAGGGCAGTGCAGGTAGCACCCAATTTGTGCCACTGATTTAAAAAGCTACTATGAAATCGAGATTACAATTGTCCAAGTTATATTCCAGAACCCAATGTGTTTGGTATTTGAGTGGAACGTACTTGAATGCTGTGAATTTCAGTATTAGTAGCTTCTACACATTACATTACTGTATTATATTAGGTGCATTACTGGTCTCATGTTAAAGCACTATTACAGGATGGAAGACCTTATCAGTTACCTGAGGGAGAGAAATGTTCTCCATAAATAAAATGATAGAGGAGAAGGTAATCAGTGTTCATTAATGTACTGCATATATTTTCAGACTTGTGTACAATGTGGTGGATTCTGTAAGTCATAGTTTTATATTACACTATGACTTATTCCCTCTTAAACAAGACAGGCTGTAAAACAGGTGTAATTAGTGATAGTTGGTTTTACTTTAATACAAATGGATAAATATGAAATTTGTGTTTTTAATTCCCTTTTTGTATGTATAAAAATAAAATTATGTTT
>JBBIGC010172511.1:0-15374 GCA_037576955.1 Lepidarchus adonis
TCTCTCTCTCTCTCTCTCTCTCTCTCTCTCTCTCTCTCTCTCTCTCTCTCTCTCTCTCTCTCTCTCTCCAGGTGAAGAGCGCTATATCTGCTGGTATTGCTGGAGGATGTTCCGCTATCCCAACACGCTGAAGGCGCACGTGCATTTCCACTGCGCGCAGGCTCGAGGCCCAGAAACCCTGAACCGCTCCCCAAAGTCCGGCGATACTCCAGGAGGCACAGAGCCAAGCGCGCGCCCCGCGGCCTCCCCGGCCTTCCCCACCAAGGACGGCGCGCTGGACATGAGCGTGACCTCCAGCAGGCAGCACGGGACCTCCTCCACCTCCTCCTCCTCATCTTCTTCATCATCATCATCATCCTCTTCGTGCTCCTCGTCGCTGCTGCTTCTGCATCACATGGGCTTCCAGCCTGGCGCGCGCTCGGCCTTCCGACCCGCGGGACTCTCCAAGCTCGCGCTCTCCGCGCGAGACGAGGACGACGAGCGAGTCGTAGAGCGGGACGCGAGGCCTGAGGGGAAACCGAGGCCCGCGCGCACACTGCTGGAACCCGCGCTCAAGGGCGTGCACCACCACGAGCCGGGCAGCGTCGTGGCGCGCGCGTTCCCCTTCCTGCCACACTTCAGCCACGACGAGTCCACGACAACTTCCGCGACGATCATGATGACGTCGTCGCCGTCGTCCGCGTTCAAGCACGTGGAGAGCCGCGTGCACCATCCTTCTCACCACCCCCACCCTCCTCCGCCTCCTCCGCCGGTCTCGCGCTACCCTCCTCCCGCGCCCTTCGAGCGGTTTTCGTCGCCCCTGGACGGCGGGAAGTCGTACTCTGGGGGCGGCGGCGTCGGGGTCGGAGGGCTCGCGGGGGGCGACTGCGGCATGCCGCTCGTGCCCTTTACCGTCTACGGGGGTGAGCTGCTGTACGGCTCGCCCTGTTACCCGCTCCGCCTACACCTGGGCGGGCTGCTCCGTTACCCGGATGCTGTTCCGTACCTGGCCAGCGCGCCATCGCTCACGCCGGACATTGGTCAATTGGCGGCGGCCGCGGGAGGCCTGGACCGCGAACTCGTGGCGGCGCATGCGCAGCGCCGTCTGTCCGAGATGATGATGAGCACGGCAACGGCCGACGAAGAGGTGCTGAAGGGTCGCACCGGGCTCGAGACGTCCGTGCGTGCGTCCACGTGCGCCCCGGGCAAACCCAAGAAGGGTCACCTGTGCCTCTACTGCGGCAAACTGTACTCGCGCAAGTACGGTCTGAAGATCCACATGCGCACGCACACGGGCTACAAGCCCCTGAAGTGTCGCGTGTGCTTCAGACCCTTCGGAGACCCCAGCAACCTGAACAAGCACATCCGGCTGCACGCGGAGGGCAACACGCCGTACAGGTGCGACCACTGCGGGAAGGTGCTGGTGCGCAGGCGCGACCTGGAACGGCACGTCAAGTCCAGGCACCCGGGCCAGCGCGCCAGCACCACGGACAGCGCCGCCGGGATAAAGAAGGGGGAGGAAGAGGAGGACGAAGGGGTGGGGAGGAAGAGTGAGGATGAGGAGGAGAGTGATGTGGACGTGTGTTTCACCGATGAGCACAGTGACCAAGAGACTGGCAAAAAATAATGCTGGATTTAGGGACCGGACTCCTCGAGTAAATTATAAATGTGCATATTCATTTTTGTTGTTATTGATGTTGTTGTTGTTGTTATTGTTTGTGACGCATTTCTTCCAATCTGACAAAAAAAGACTGAACATTTTGCAATTTCATACAAAGCTCTCTGCAAACATCAGTTCACCCCCAAGGTTGGAGCTGCACTTTATGCCAAAACACTTTCCCAACACATCAGATACAAATAGAGAGCGAGTTATGTAAAAAAAAAAACATTTTTATAATTTTGATTTTTAAATTTTATCGTGTTTTTATACTGCTTCCATCTGTTAGGAGCTCCTGTTTTAATTTAAACCCTCCATTGGCACTGTCTGTCAAGTTTTTGCACTTTTCCCTCCCAAAAAAATTCACTCCCCTTGCAAAACAAATAAATTAATAAATAAATACATAAAAAATTAATAAATTAATAAATAAATAATAATAATAATATAACTAACTTTAATAAAGAAGAAAATGATTCTGTTGGATATTTTGAAGAAGTATAGGTGTGAGTATCCCGCCCCTTCCCCCCCAGATCATGTAAAAATGTAATTATGTTCAAATGAACTGTTGCAGGTGTGATTTGTAATGGTTGTTAATACTTGATATTGTTAAAGAACATATTTTTTTCCTCAATCAGACTCCTTTGATGGTCAATTTTTTAATAAACTACAAAAAAGAGAAAAAACGTTTGATTATGAGCTTCATTTAAACTGTGATCAGTTCTGGAAGAGCGGGAGGCAACTATAGATTTATACACCAAATCTACATAAAGCAAAGACTTATTTTAACGCATTTAAACAAAAATCACTTGATTTGGCTTCAAGGTAAAAATCAGAATCTCAAATTGAAATTTAAATGACATATACAGTGAATTTGACTGAGAAATAATGAAAAGGGAATTTTACAGACCTATCAAAACAGCAAATAGTTTTGTCCATCTATTCTTTATTCCAACTGCTTATTCTGATGGTCGTAAGGTATTTTAAAGCAGATTCCAATCCTCACAGGGCAAAAGGGCAAGAAACACCCTGGACTGGTCTCTGGTCCATCACAGGGCAGCCATCCCAGTTCCAGCATCAATCCCAGGATGTTCTCACTAACCTCTGTGCAACTGTGCTGAAAATAAACTTGGACCAAGGATTGAACCTTGTGGGACACCAGGTGTTATAGTGCATTAAGGCAGTGTATCCATATGTTAAGAGGAACTTACTGTGTTCATGTTCATCAGTATAGTACTGGTTTTAGGAGACACTGGAGAAGATAAATATTGTTATATTTTCAGTCTTCACTCAAACGCATACAACACGTACAAAGGTAATATGTGTGTATGAAACCGAATAACCAGTAAAACAATAAAAAAGTTCAGCTGTCATTTCATGGAAAAAAAAGCAAAAAAAACCCCAATTTACGGCTACTTCTAGGTGTCGCTGCACAGTGATCTGCAAGCTGTATATTATATTCCCCCTTGATAACAGAATTGATATATACTTTTATGAAAATATATATAGGATGAATATGAAGTGCTTCACATCCATAACCACAAGGTTACTGGTTCAAGTACCAAGTGTTATGGTCAAATAGCAGAGAACAGTATGTGTTAATATTTCTACAATATTTCTATATTATTTTATCATTTTATTTATTTATTTATTTATTTATTTTTTCCCGCCTCAAATACAATGTTTTCCAATAACATATTTATATATTTTCTTTGGTTTTGTTATTGGAAAACATTGTATTTGAGGGAAAGAAAATAAATAAATAAATAAATAAAATGATAACATAATATAGAAATATTGTAGAAATATTAACACATACTGTTCTCTGCTATTTGACTGTACCACAGGGGACTTGAACCAGTAACCTTGTGGTTATGGATGTGAAGCACTTCATATTCATCCTATATATATTTTCATATAAATATATATAAACTCTGTTATCAATATTTCTATATTATGTGATCATTTTATTTATTTATTTTTTCTTTCCCCTTAAATACAATGTTCTCCAATAACATATTTATATATTTTCTTTGGTTTTGTTATTGGAAAACATTGTATTTGAGGGAAAGAAAAAATAATAATTTATATAAAAGGTATACTTATTATTATTTTTCTTTTTTTCGTATATCAAATCACTGACCAGGCATCAGTTCCACTTATAAAGGGGCAATGAGAGAGTACAGTGAAGGGCAGCTGTAGATATATTAACACTTGCTAGTCTCTGCTATTGGACCACGCCACATGGGGACTTGAACCAGTGACCTTGTGGTTATGGATGTGAAGTACTTTATGACTCTGCTGCTTCTCCCACACACTAAAGCCTCCAAAAGTTCATGCTCTATCAACACAGTTCATCCAGCTGTAGCAATCGTGATAATATTTTGAAAGAGGTACTTTTTTACCCAGGTAGGCTGCACACAATATTTGGTTAAAACATCCTTCTACACATTTCCTCTCAGCAGATGAAAAGCACAAGACAACGAAGAAGACAAAGATGTGCAAATATGAATAATATTTGGTGCTGAGCTCCTCTGCAGAGTCGCACACCATGATCTTCAGGTCAAAACGTATTTGAGGCAGCTCAGCCTGTTGTACAGTAATTGGTCATAATTGGCCTTGGTAGATATGTGTCATACCATTTGTCAGAAACGTTCTCCAAAACAAGATTTCTAGCAGTTGTGCATTAAGGCAGTGTGTCCAAATGTTACGAAGAATTTTTGTGTTTATGCTTACCAGTGTAGTATCAGTTTTACAAGGCACTGGAGAAGATAAATATTGTTTTATTTTCAGCTTAAAAATAATAATAAAATAAAAAAAGGCTTTCAGGTCAGACATATGTAAGCTTTGCTACGTAGACTTTTACAATCTAAGGAATGGCCAAGTGGATTATATATTGAAAACAAACTTGGGCCAAGAATTGAACCTTGTGGGACACCACATGTTATAGTGCATTAAGGCAGTGTATCCATGTTAAGAGGAACTTAACGTTTTTGTGTTTAGGTTTTTGGACGCACTGGAGATGATGTCATTTTCAGTCTTAATAAATAAACAAAAAACAAAAGTATTTCAGGTCAGTGGTTATACTTCTGTACACTTAAGAACATAGCTTTTAGCATCGTTACGTAGCTTTTTTAGCCTTGTGCCTAAGGATTTTAAGCACCATCAGTCGGTTTCTTCACATTTTCCTCTCCTTCTCTTCCCGTCCTCACCTCCCCTCCCCCACTCTTTGCCCTCTTAGTAGAAATGTCGCTGCTGTCTTCACATCCTGGCACGAACGTGGAAGCGTCTCCTCAGCCACTGTGCAGCTACCAGTCCCTGCCTTCATACTGTCAGAATGATAATAACAACTCTTTGTTTATGGAGCACTTATCATGCATCACAGACACAGTCTAATAAAACAAGCAAACAATCAAGCAAACAAACAAACAAGAAAAACAAGAAAAATGCATGTACACACTGGAATAAAACCTGCATTTCATCACCTGCCAGACATCCACATCAATGTGCAGTTCACCAAGGACGTAGTCATGGAGTCAGGACTGGAGAGGGCGGGGTTGTTGTGTGAGGTGTCGGGTGTGGGATTTGGTTGAGAAACTGAGAAGAAAAAGAGACTTTGCTGGGGGCTGTTGGGGAATATTTTATTTTAGCAGAAAATGAAATTGGATATGAAAACCTTTGTGTGTATTCTCCTGTCTCAACATACAAAATGTAGCCATTCAAAAATAAAGTGGCCAGAGATCAAATTTCTTAGAAAGGAAGTTCTTTCACGCAAAGTGTTGCTTTATTGGTGCCCAGCGGTAATAGAGAAATAGAGAAAGAAGCAGGAAGAACTTTTTCAAATCTATTTAAATGTTTTGTCCAAGTCAATGTGAAACAGCAAAGAAAAAACCTGATTGTTGAAAATAATCTAAGCACCTACAAATTATTGTAACATTCAAAGCTTGAGTTGAGATTGAACTAGCTAGAACTTTCAAAAGAGAGATTTTTTTTAGAAATAAACAAAAAAACTTATGACAAAATACAACAACAACAACAACAACAATAAAAATTTACCTAAGAACTTTTACAAAAGGATAGAAAATGGCTGAAAAGATTAAATACACTTGGGCCAAGGACTGAACCTTGTGGGACACCAGGTGTTATAGCAATGATGCCATTAATTAAGTTGAAATTAAACCTGGGCAAGGTCACAATAAAGCACCACAACTCAATCTTGAGTCAGTGATAACACAAATATATTGTTTGCTGTGATCATGGACCAGAAACATTTGTTTTTCAATTAATATTGAGTATTGATGATGAAATTGCGAACACATTGTGTGATTCTGTACAAATAAATGAGCCTCTTGTTTTCAAGTGTGGCTGTACTGAGAATAGGTGAACACCCTGTGTTTATCTGTGTGTGTGTGTGTGTATGTGTGTGTGTGTGTATCTGTGTGTGTGTGTGTGTGTGTGTGTGTGTGTGTGTTATATGTTTTTGTCAGCTTAGAGGAGCTTTGGGAATTATTTAACTTGTTATTGGCTTGACTAGCATCATCCTGGATATGAGCCAGAGACCATACCCCCCTGCCACTCCACCCACGCTACCCCTCCCACCAGCGTTTAATCAATTAGTGCCATTCATTAGCCAGGGCACCAGAAAGAGGAATTGATTGAGAGACTCTGAGCTTTAACAGACTGCACATTGTGAAAAAAAGGATAAAAATGGTGGATGCATTTAATAAAAGGAACCAGACCAATGAATAAGCCAATGTTTAGCATCAGCTTGAAGTTTGAAGTCTGTGGCCAGAGAAAGTTATCTTCAGTCGCTAAGTCTTAAGTCTTTCAGGTTGCTCTTCATCAAATGTGGGTTTTGTAGCCGCTGCATGTGCAAAATCCAATAAGCAATGAATCGCATAGAGTAATTGGTCAATACTGTCTTCATTCTGACTCTTTCCTCATTGTTGACTCTGCTAAAGAAATACAGGAGAATCACTGGCTATTTAAACACACATGACATGGCACAAAAGCAGCAAGCCACAGCGAAGAATACAGCCCATATATGAAGCAGGCAAACAGAAGTAGAAGAATGTAAAATGCCTGAGGACTTACCACAGAGGGACCACAAGGTCAAGATGGAGGTTAAAAGAAGAAGAGACAGAAGCAGTGCTCCAAGTCAGGCTTTTTTCTTCCATCTCCCTGCCTCAGAGACCTTCTGTAAGACAGGAACTGTGAGGGTCAGGAGCTAATACGTGACAGTGGAGAGCATGAACAGTGACACGCTTACAAAAACAGAGCCTGTTGTGCCCATGAAAAAGCTCTGGTGAAAAAGGTCTTGGAGCCAGAATGCATCATGCATGCTCCTGTAAATCCAGCATCCTCGAAGCACCGAATAGATCGGACACAATTATGGAAAACATCTGTTGAACTTTGTTCAAGGACCAGAATGCTGACTTTTCCTGAAGCTTGAATACACTGTACTTGCTTAAGTTATAACACAACACACAACCCTTAACGTCAAAACCACTGACAACAAAAGTGAGTACACCTTTAAGTGAAAATTTCCAAAATGTGCCAAATCAGCCATTTTCCCTCCCCTGTGTCATGTGACTCGTTAGTGTTACTAGGTCTCAGATGTGAATGGGGAGCAGATGTGTTAAATTTGCTGTTACACTCTCTCATACTGATCACTGGAAGTTCATCATGGCACCTCATGGCAAAGAACTCTTTACGGATCTGAAAATAAGAATCGCCCTTTAAAAAAAATAAGAATTGCTCTACATAAAGATGGCCTAGGCCAGTGGTCCCGTGGAGCATTTCGAACCGGGCCACGTGCTGGTAACGGGCTTTACAAAAAATGTAAAAAAAAATGAAATACGATCTCAATAAGTAGCATCTAAGTATGTTAGAGACTCAACTTTGCCGGTATTCTGGATGAAAGTCATGGCAGAAAACCCTGAGTTCACCACAACTTCAGTTCACAAAACTTATTCTGAAAGGACCGTTTACGCGTTACCATAGTGACCAGAGCGCGTGAGGGGCAGAGAACGACGTTACTCTGATCGTTGTTAGCGCATTTCAGAAAGATGCTGCTAATAAAGTTACATAATTACACAGTGGATTCAAGCTTATTAATATATTTACAAATTACCACAGTTTTTTTGTTGTTCGTATCATTTTATTTTGTTGTTTTTATCTGCGACACCTTAAACTGGTCCGTGGCGTGAAAAAGGTTGGAGGCCGCTGGCCTAGTCTATAAGAAGATTGCCAATACCCTTAAACTGAGCTGTAGCACAGTGGCACAGGCCGTGGCATGGTCGAGCAAAAGAGTTGAGTGCACATGCTCAGTGTCACATTCTTCTAAAAATAGATGTACGAGTGCTGCCAGAATTGCTGCAGAGTTCGCACTGCATCAAATTGGTCTGCATGGCAGTCGTCCCAGTAGGAAGCCTCTTCTAAAGATGATGCACAAAAAAGCCGGTTAGCGGTTAGCGGAAAACATGGAGCCCCGTCTTGTGGTCTGATGAGACCAAGATAAACTCATTTGGTTCAGATGGTGTCAAGCGTGTGTGTGAGAGCAAGGTCTTTAACGTGGAAGTGGCAACATGTGAAGCTCTAGTGATCTCCATGCCCAAGAAAGTTAGGGCAGTGCTGTAAAATAATGGTGGCCACACAAAATATTGACACAAATGGGAATTTTTCACTTTTTTCTTGTGCTCACTTTTGTTGCCAACAGTTTAGACATTAATGGCTGTGTTGAGTTATTTTGAGTAGACAACAAATTAACACTGTTATACAAGCTGAACACTGACTACTTTACATTGTATCAAAGTGTCATGTCTTCAGTGTTGTCCCATAAAAAAATACTTTTTAGTTTTGCTTCAGTTAAGGTCCAGCCTATAGTGAGAGCAGTGTGGAGATTTGGTTTGTTATAATGATTTTTAAAGTGTATGAAGAAAATCATTATTTTTCTTTATTGACACAAGCTAAAGATCTCTGCTGAAAATGAAAAAATATATGCCAACATTTGTGTGCAAAAATCTGAACATCCCCACTTAAATGGCATGTTGGATTAATGGTCTGAGAAAAATAAGTATAAAGTTAAGTTCCTTCACAGGAAGCGTAAATATGTCCTATTGTCCTATTTATTTGCAGATTTTAACATACTGTAAAAAAATAAAAACTCCATAACTTGCATTAAATCAACTTAAATTTAATCCATTGTACTTTGCTTCATCGACATGGTACATGCATGGTGCTTAACTGGAGAAGAGATGATGCTACCAGGACACACTATGGAAAGAAAGAGGCAGTGTGATGCTCTGGACAATGTTGTGGTGGAAATCTTTGCTCTTGGGTTTCATAAGGACATTTCTTTGACACTTATTTCCAACCTAAACACTGTTGGAGACCACGGACACCCCTGAATGGCAACCTTGTTTCCTTATAGCTGCAGCTTCTATTAGCAGGACAATGCTCTTAGTTAAACTGCAAACATTGTTCTGGAGTGTTCTGGGGATCATTTTGAAAAATGGTTGACTTGTTGACTTGGCCTACAGATTCCTCAGATCTCAATCTGATCAAACATCTGTGGGATGTGCTGGGCAAACTAAGCCAACCTATAGAGGCAACTTACAGAACTTAAAGGATCTGCTGCTAATATCATCTCAGGTCTTCTGGAGTCCATGTCTCAATGTGTCAGAGGTCAGTTTTTGGTAAACATTTGAAGACTTCCACAGGACTTTCTGAACTCTTACTAGAAGTCCATTTGACAGATCTCAGAGATCAGGTAAGAACCATGAAAGCAAAGACGCTCATCATTTGTAATTTACCGTAATTCCCAGTGCTCACAAATAAATAAATATTGTGTATCATGAAGTGTTCTTTAACTACAACAACTCTGTATTTGTACGCGATGCTGTTTCTGACAGCGTTCCACCTGCACCAGCTTTTCTCTAGACTGTCTGGGCTGAGCCTACGCTTTTGTTCTGCCTGTTCTTTCATGCCACATTCACTTAGTGTCTCAGAGCTGGGAATCATCACTGGTAACTTGCAGTGTGCCACTGGTGCCACAGACATCAGCAAGAATTAAATGATTAAATTCCATTACTGTCAGGACAAGAGACCGCGATTCAGGATCAAAATGTGCTTTCACAAGCCAACCTCGGTCAGGAACAAAATCTGAGGAAGAACAGCCAGAAAAGGAAATAACGCCACACTGTTTAATAAAAAAAACTGTATCGTTGAATTAATTGCCTAATGAGAAGGAAAAACCTCATTTATTTGCAATAAGCAATTCATTAAAAAGTGAATCAACAAAAAGAAACATACACAAAGATAATATCAACAATATTAAATGAGGATGCTTCTAATATTTTCCAATAATAGCAGTAAATTGAAAAGCCTATTTTTGAATGGGATATTTTTCAAAATGCAATAAAAACAAAATTCTCACACGAACTTTTATTATAGCACAAAAAATTTTCAATATTTTTACTCACCAACCTAACTGTATTTTTCACATTTTGATCAAAACACAACAAAAGTTAGAATAAAATTGAAAAAAACATCTTAAGAAAGCTTAAGAAAGTTGCCACTGTGATAATATAGCCTCCAGGACTCGGGGGTATATCAGAAAAACAGAAACACCATTATGTTCTCATTTTGACTGAAAGACTGTGGAATCTTGTGCTGTGGTCAGATGAGTCCGCATTTCAGCTCATCTCCAGGAAAAACGAGTACTGAGTTCTCCATGCTGAAATTAAAACTACCACCAGTGAAAGGTGACAATATGGCTGCATCAGTACCATGGGTGAGTTGCATGTGAAAGCACCTTTTATATTAGGATTTTAGAGAGACATGTGTTGCCATCATTGCAATGTCCCTTCCCAGGACGTCCATGCTTATTTCAGCAGGACACTGCCATAATCACAATCTGCAAGCACTACAGCAGTGTGGCTTCCTAAACACAGAGTGTGTGTGCTTGAACAGCCTGCTGCCAGTGCAGATTAAATGTAGATTTATTTGTAATTTTTGAATACCAAAAATTCTACTGCTTCTCCCAACGTAACTAGTTAATTAAATCTAAATCTACAACCATAATACAAATAAATTCTTTAAAAGTCATTCAATGTGATTGCCTGGATTTTTTTTACATTCTGTCTCTCACAGTTGATGAACATGATGAACATTACAGGCTCTCTTTAAGTGGGACAACTTGCAGAATTGGTGGCTGTCAAGTACTTTTTTGCCCAATTGTAGCTAGAACATATCACAAAATCTTCACATTCTAATGTGGTATTCGAAGTTTGTCTTATTGAAAATGAATGGTCCATCATTAAGAGAAAATCAGGTGACTATGGACTGCTCAGCTGCTATAATCTTAAACCAAGCAAGAATGGACAAAATTTCCCAAATTATTACAATTTGTTTTCTTTTGTTACAAAATGATTACAAAGAGTTATAAAAAAAGATGATAACACATGGGTAAACAACAAATGTTTCAACAAATTCTAAATTGTGTAAATATAATTACACTGGTGAGAATATCTTTTTTTGCAAGAACTTGTACAATTTTTCTTTTAATTGCAGTTTGTAAAATATCCTAATGTTGGCATTTGTACATAAAAATGACAATTATTATATACAGTACACACAGGACACAGCAGGGAAGGTCATGTGTACAATGCAATTTAGAATATTAAAAATGTATAAAGACAGCCTTAGACCTTGAAGAATAATAATTGTGTTACTACATTTTATTATAGGCTTATTTAGGCCTATTTTATTAATCCGTTTGCTGCAAAACACTAACACTGTGTAATGGCAGCTGCTCTTTTCAAAATAAGAGCGCTACTGAGTAACCATTTTTGCACAATTCCAGTTAAAGGGAATGATGCACAGGAAGAAATATATCATTTCTGACCATTCAGAATATCTTCACTCACTCTTATGCACTATCATGTCTTTCTTTGTTGCCAGAAAGGTCTGGTCTTGGTTCATCTTACCACAGAAACAGCATCAGCTAGTAAACTGTAAGTTATTGGAAAGAAGAAAGGGCTTTTCAATGACACACCTTTCAAAATAATCTGCTGTGATAGAGTTTGTGTAATACTGACTTGGTGGCCTCAGAATGATGTGATCCTTGAAGAAGTGTCCTCCTCACTGTGTGTAAACCTGCTCTATGTTCCAGGAATTACAATTTGATCAGAAGGTGCCATTAACTGTAACCCTAACCCTAACCAAGGTGGAATCCAATCTTTCTGAAGTGTGAGAGTTGCAGTGAAGACTGGACAAATGTTCATTTACTGGAAAATCCACAGTAAAAACATAAAACGGGAACAAACGTGTATAACAGAGAAAATCCAAAAAACACAAAACAGGCAGAGTCCAAAAAAACAGACAAACAGTAACATCACAGGTAATCCAAAATCTACATAGCTTACAGTTTCTACAGTGAGAAATGTAATTAGAGATGGCAGTTTAGGGAACTGTGGAAGTCAAGATGAGATCTGGAAAACCAAAAAAGAGAACCAAAGAGAACCGTTCGTATGCTGGTCAGAAAAACAAATCAAAATCCCCATTAGACTGCAAAATACTGGAGGAAGATTTAGCCGACTCAGGACTGGTGGTGCACCGTTCCACTGTTCTTCATGGAGGAGTCAGCCAAAGAAAACCATACCTGCATCCCCATCATCAATTCAATGTCAGAAGTACCGTAAGTGAACGAAATAAGCAAAGATTAAATACCATAATTGAGAGCACAGTACAACAGAACACACAATCGTAGAATAAACAAAATGACAGTCAGTCAGACAATAAAGGAGTCATCTTTTTATTTTGTCATTGTTACATCTTTACATCTTTTCACCTTCTATTTGTGAAATAAATCCGACAAATATCCTGCCACCACCACTCACTGCAGGTTTATTTAGAGGAGTCTTGCCTGTGTTTTTTCCTTCACCTGCCAGAACATGTATCTAGCAAAGAAAGAGTACAATCATTCCAGATAATTACGTTCATATGTGTTATTATGTATTGAGGAAGATGAAATGAATGCACCTAATCACAGGGCTGAATGACACTAGTGGTTCAAGACAAATACAAAGCTTTCAGGAGGAGTGCATATAAAGAATGGCAAGGCCGTATTCATACATAAAGATATGTGCAAAACCATTGGCAAAAAGACTCACAGATGCCAAATAAAAAGGAAACAGAGCATACAGAAAAAATGCTATAGATCTACCAAGGAAACGAAGCAAAAAAGTCTTAAATCCTGCCATGATCTACGAACGCCCCCTTTTAAACCCATTATCTTTGCTAAATTAATTTCTTGGCTCTAGCATTGATGTGCCATGCTCTACCATCGATGACCCTGGTTGCACTAAAAAAAAACCTGAATTGAATGAAAATGTATTGAAAGTCCGATCTGGACATCATTTCCACATAAATCAAATATATTACATCAGTACAATTCTGACCTTCATTTGATTTACTATTGCCAATAACTGTGTTAATGTAATGTGTTTTATTCACATACAAATCAAGTACATTCAATGTATCACTATTTAACTGGGCCAAGGCTAGTGCAAGAAACCCAGAGTCTCTGATTACCTACACGTCAACTGAGAAATGTAGCAACAAGTCACTTGCTGTGACCTGAAACACCACATATGAATGTTCCTTGGTGGAAATGAGCGTCTGCTTCAGCTGTAGACCCATGTTCTTTCAAATCAGAAATGGCCGTTCTGTAGAGCAGTGGTTTCCCAGTGGTTCTTTAGCCAGTCTTTGCTGTAATCTGAGGATGAAGGAACCCAGAAATGCATTGTGGTGGTTAGTATTCCAAATGCACCTATATTGTTTAAAAAGTAAATGTTAAAATATAAAGATATATGATCAAAGGAGTTTTATATGAAATTCTGGAAAAACAAACCAAGTCTCAATTTTTTCACGAGTGGGGGAAGAAGCCAGACATCTAAAGGGTTTTATCTAAATTACATGAGCATGTGCAGTTATGATTCTGAGGTCAGTGCAAATCACTATAGAGAAAATTGTAAGTAAATTTACATATAAAACATGTGTAGGTTTGCTGATGGTTTTGGATAGTAAATACAATTGTTATATTTAAGTTGTAGACATGGCAACCCCTTATTTCTATCAGCACCCCTTTATACTTGGTATGTTCCTGAACAATTAATTATTTCCCATCAAACCACTATGAATGACATTGTTCACATCATCGCTTCTAAATGAATTAGTTGCAATTACTGTAGTGCGTGTTCTTTCACAAGATTGGTTACTTTTTAATAGATTTTTAATATTTCTGCTTTTCCTTTTTTGACTCCTTCCATATTTAATAAGCCTTTCCACGTAATTTCCAAATACATTTATTATTTAATTAAGTCATTGATTCACTTCACTTATCCATTTCAGGTCATGGGGAAGCTGGAACTGATCCCAACTGAGTACCACCACCCTGGACAAGAGGCAAACCCATCACAAAACTTCCAAAGACATCTTAGCGTAAAATATAACAGCCCATAACTGCCAGACTAGCAGCATCCAATACCTGCAGCACACAGTTGGTTGATAAGGGTGTAGGCCAGTACTCTGGGTTTTGAAGTGTAATCGGTTCGTCTCAGGCAATCACTTGATTGTAAAAATAGATTAAATAAAATTAAATAAGATAAGTAAATAAAAACCAAATTAAATGTTATGCTTCCTAGTTATCTGTTTACCGTATTTCCCCAATGATAGGCCGCCCCACATTATAGGCCACCCCATTCTACAAGCCGCAGAACATGATTATTTATGTTTTAAAATTTTGCAATAAGCCGCCCCACGTTATTAGCTGCATCTTTACTGATTTTACAGATGTGAAGTAAAAGCATCTCATTTAAAATGGCCCTGGAGACTTTTGCAATTCTATACCGGTAGTGACATTATACTGTAGTTTAGCATAAACAATTAAATGGACAAAATTTGGAACTTACTCATATCATGCCGCAATACAAGAACTAGACTACAGAATTTAAGCTCCTCGCAACATCTGTAATATCTGACTTAAACGTGTCCAACATCAGCTAATAATATGCTGCATTTAAACAAGATCAACTATACAAACAATTTTATTTTACAATACACGGAGAGTCTGCAGCTATGCTAACTGCTAACCAATGCTATTTCCAGCAACTTGTTTGTTTCTGTTTTCCAGTGGCGTGTTGTGAGATATGGCGGTTTCATTGGGAGTAATGCATTATGGACTGTGTAGTGTGTGGAGTGGAAAACGAGTGTGTAAGTGCTGGTGGAAAATGGGTGGAAAGAAAGTTGTTGTTAGCGTAGCCTCTTAGCGAAAAAGCACAGGTTAGCTGCGCACGTTGGTGCAGCTTGGAAATGGGAATGGGCAACAGAAATTATGCTGAGAGAAAACAGAAATACATAAACATGTTCTGTGCTTTATACTGACCCATCACTGATCTATCTTTGCTTTGTGCTGCTTTTCTAACTGCTCATTGCTCAGTAAACAGTACATTTAAATTCAACTAATCATTTGGGGATGTTGTGTTTTTGTGCACTGACCAGGAACCAACTACAATTAAACGCTTGGCAAATTGGATATTGTGTTTTACAATAAGATCTAATGGCTTTGAATGAGGCCTCCAGATGTACCTGCTTGGGAACCTGAAAACACCAGATCCACCCCCAGATCCACCCCTGCAGAAAATAAATACACTGACATTTTGTGTGTGTGGTGGAGAGA
>JBBIGC010172588.1:0-15368 GCA_037576955.1 Lepidarchus adonis
CGAGTGGAGGATAGAAGAGCTTCTTAAAGAAGAAGTAACAGGTCTGTGAGGGACAGAATTCTTGCTTGTTTGTAGGTTCTAATTATTTATATTCTTATTATTATATTATTATACTAATAAATTATTTAAAAATCATACAATGTGATTTCCTTGATTTTTTTTTTACATTCTGTCTCTCACAGTTGAAGTGTAACTATGATGAACATTACAGACTCTCAAGTTGGACAACTTGCAGAATTGGCGGCTGCCATCATAGGGGATCAAACTTGACAGCAGGACTGCTTAGACATTGCTTAGACAGCTGTGTCACCTCTGAAAACAATCCTTAAATCTGTGCTACCTGTCCATTCTCCACACACTTGGAAGTGGTGAGCAGGAAAGGTGAAAAGCCCATTAGCTGTACTTGACCATCTTCCATGGTCCCAGGTCTTTGAGCTGGGGAAGAATGTTCAGTCTACTGGTGGTGAAACATGATGTTGTTGATACATATTCATGTTCCCCAGCCACAAGGAATCCATAGTGAAGACAGAAGATGGGTGAAAATCATTAGGTTATGAACACACACACACACACACACACACACACACACTGAATCTTAGACTAGAAGTCAGCAAGCAGTAAAAACTGTTGTAACAAGAAAATGTAGAAATATAAATTATCATGCCCGTTTCCTGTACTCTTGGGTAGTTTGCTGTGAAATAAATTCTAAGCCCTCAGTCTCTGTAATAAAATCTAAGCCTTCAAATGATGAAAAAGCCGTTTCTGAGAAATACAGGGAGAGGAGATACTAATCTATCATGCAGTACCATCAGGTAGGCATTGGATTTGGCCCCAAATTCATTCTGCAGCAAAACGACCGCGAACATATAGTCAATGTCTATAAGAGATATCTTTAGCGCAAAGTGATGGTATGGCCCCGAGGTCAAAATCATTGAGACAGAAGGATCTGAGGAAGCCTATAGCAACAGAAGATGTGTGGTTAATTCTCCAAGATGTTTGGAACAACCTACCAGCAGAGTTCCTTCAAAACCTATGTGCAAACCAAGCAGAACTGAAACTAAGAAAAGGCTACAGTTTAAGGTAAGTCGTCATGTTGACATCGTTTTTGACATTTATGTTTGCACAGAGATATTCTCAAAACAATTCTTAATTGGACGTGATTTTTTAAAAACAGAAACGAAAAATTACCATTTTCAAAAATACCCGGCTACAAGTGGACAGTGTTTAGGTAAGTTTGCAAAATAAGCAAAAATAAACACAAATATGTTGAGTGTATTCTGTAAAAAAATATTTGCAACTGAAAATTTATTATTTTAAGACAAGACAAAAATATTTAAATATTTTTTCTTATTATTTGGCTTATTTCAACAAATGTTCCTGAGAGATTTCCCAATGTACGTTCACATTCTATTTTTCTGTTTTCTCTTCACTTTTTAGGGAGAGTGATGTCTCCCCTCATAAGTATGTCTCCTGATTTACCAACTTAGTGAGGGCAGTGACCTTCAGAGCCTCCCAGGGTCTTCTGTCTTGTAAACACCCTGATAACTCCTTCACGTGTGGAGCAGTGGCAGCTATTAACAGCACTGGGAGCAGTGTAGTGGGATGGAAGCTTGTTCAAGGGTTCCTCAGTGGTTCCTGGACTGGGACTTGAACCAACAACCCTCTGATCACAAGAGCAAGCTCCTAACAATTAGGGTGCCACTAAACTATTTATTTATTTTGAAATATTTATTTATTTATTTAAATTATGGAGTTTTTAGGATCCATGCTAATCACATATGATTTGTTCCAATTTTAGTATATGTGATGCCATATTCCTTTAGAATTTTAGTATTTGAATTTATTCTTTTTTTTAATTAGTGTTATTATTTTTTATTATTTAATTTTAAAATATATGTTTTCAATATATGTGCTGCTGTATTATTTTGGAATTTTAGTATTTGTATTTTTTCATATTATAATTTTAATATATATTTAAATAATTAGTATAATATATATATACGTGTCTATGTTTGTGCTGCTATATTCTTTTGGTATATTAATATTTGTATTATTATTTTAAATAGACTGTGGTGCACTTTGAATGAAGGGGAGTGTTCACAGTCACAAATGCACTTTTTAAAGGACTTTTACATTGACTTCCAGTGCTTAGATCCAATTTATTCTACCCACATCTGAACATACAACTAAATATATGCAGTCAGGTTAAATTTGGGCTGTTGCAGCTTGTGTGCATCATGTTAACGTTTTAGGATCGAAGAACGATTCACGTGTATTAAATGGCAGTTGGACTCTACATGACTTCATGACTGTATGGCTTCGTTTAGCTTGTGTGTAACCTACTGATGCCAACTAGGACATTAAGACCACCTGCCTAACACAGTCCTCCCGACTGACTGGGATGGACTATGTTGTAGGATTAGCTTATTTTTGCAACAGGAGCTGCTCTTCGGGATTCCAATGAGCCTTGGGTGCCCATGACCCTGTCAAATCACTTTTGGTTGGTACTAACATCTACCTGGAACAATCCACAAGACTTGCTGTTCTGGAGATGCTCTAGCCATCACAATTACGCCCTCACATCCTTAGGCTCCTGCTTCCAGCACATCGCCTACAAGAACTGACTGTTCACTCACTGGCAAATATGGCAAATCCCAGCCCCATGAAATAACTGAGTTCGTGTTCTTCTCTTCACCTGTAGGACATTACAGCTCCATTCGTTTTCCAACACTTTATAAGACGATTTGAGTTCCAGCTCAGATTCTGGACTGACCTACAAATGGATGTGAGCCCAGATGCAAGTGTGTGTGTTTGTGTGTATGTGTGTGTGTGCAAGCTCATCCCATGCTCTGCTAGTCTGTCTGCTTGTGGAGGCTCCATTCAGATGGCAGAGATTAAGCTGCCTGTGGCTTTGATGGATCCTCAAGGGTTTTTCAGTAATCAAACCAACACACATGCACAAACATACCCCCCCTACATGCCCCCATTCCCAGATTGACTGTTTAATTGCACAATCCTTCAGATTATGTGCAAAACTTCCCTCCATATGCCTGCTTCTCCTCTCCCTTATCTTCCACTTTCACACAGCCTGCGAGGAGAGCGAGGTTTTACTTCACAAACTCTTTTTACAAATATTTGTATATTATTAGCAGAAGCACAATGAACAAATTAATAAATAATGCATGGTGTAACAAAGTTTAACTCAATGGTTTGGGCCCTAAATACGTCTCTACAATGTTTGAAGAAATCAGCCTGGAAGATCTTGGAGATCAGCAGTAGCTGGTCAGCTAGTGGAGCCCAAAGCTGCAACTAAACTGGGTGAAATGGCTTGTAGTCACTATACAGCCGGAAGCAGCTCCCTATGGAGATCAGACCCCAAAACTAGTGCTAGTTTTAAAGTTAAAAACAGCCTTCAGTTAAGAGATGGCTGTATATTTGAGTTACTTATTTAGGTGTATACTGCTTTTTATCATGCACCTTTATCTGAATGACCTGAGTATGATTATGTACTAGTAGAGCGCAGATTGCTTGATACAAATAATCTAGGAAAAAATTTATAATTTCTCTTCATAGTACGCCGCTCAGCCATAACGTTAACACCACAGACAGGTGAAAGGACATTAACTATTTAATTTTTCATTACAGTGGCACCTCTCAGGGGGGTGAGATATATTAAACAGCATGTGAACAGTCGGTTCTTGAAGCTGATGTGCTGGAAGCAGGAGTGTAAGGATCTGAGGGCATTATTGGGATGGCTAGAGCATCTCCAGGTCTTGTGGATGTACTCCAGGTAGTTGTTAATACTTACCAAAAGTGGTGAATTAGCAACAGGGTTATTTTTATTTAATTACATTTTATTTATTAAATTTGATTAAATGTGATTAAATTTGATTACATTTTATTTTATTAAATTTTATTTTATTTTATTTTATTGAATAATTTAATTTAATTTAATTTATTTTTTGTTTTTTATTGATTTATTTAATTATTTGTTTATTTGTTTATTTATTTTAAAATGCATTCTTTGCATTCTAGAACAAAATGATTATCCTGACGATCACTGCTGTGGCAGCAGTTGACCTTTCCACTCTGCCCATCCATCTAGTTCGACGCTGTCTTTGTTTGTGGTGTGTGTGTCCTGAATCCAAGACACCTCTTACTTTGGATCGGTCGCATTTACAATCTGAGCCCCTCACGAGCACACACACGGCCAGTCGGCAATGATCAATGTCACTGTCCTTGTGAGGGACGTGTGAACTGATGGAGGCTGCTGCTGTGAATGGAAAGAGTGTCTTAAAACAATGAGAAATATATGTGGAAACACTATTAGAGGCCATTTGGGCCATAAACAACAGAACACTTCTTTGATAATCCATATTTCTACTAGCACCCCTATGGGATTGGATCAGTGTGTTAGCATTAAGCTAATGCCTTTTTACACAAACATCAATAATATTGAATATCTAGTTATTTCATTACAATGGCACCTGTCAGGAGGGTGGGATATACAGTCCTGGTAAAAAGTTTAAAACCACATGTCAAATGACAAAAATCATATGTTGCATGATTGGATCTAAACAAGGTTCCAAGTAGAGCTTCAACATCTACAAGAAGAAATGGGAGCCTGTTTTAGTTTAAGCGTTGTTGTCAATAAATTAATGTTCAAAAACTTGCTCTTCTTGTAGCATATTGAAGCTCTACTTGGAACCTTGTTTAGATCCAACCATGCAACATATGATTTTTTGCCATTTGTCAAGTGGTCTTAAACTTTTGACTGGGAATGAATAAGTGATGGAGCGTAAGTCCAGGTCTTATGGGGTTTTCCAGGTAGTTGTTGGTATTTACAAAAGTTATCCAACAAAGAACAACTGGGTCATGGGCACCCAAGGCTCACTGATGCATGTGGCTAGAGGTAACACATTACTTTAGGTTATAATTGGATAATTGTAAAATCACTGGATTTTTCAGATCATTCCCTGTAAATCCTAGAGATGGTTGTCCGTGAAAATGCCAATAGATCAGCAGTTTCTGAAATACTCAGACCATCCCTTCTGGCACCAGGTTCAAATAACTTTTTTCCCCAATCTGGTGCTCAGTTTGAACTTCAGCCATTTGTCTTCATAACGTCTAGACGCCCAAATGCATTGAGCTGCTGCCATTTGATTGACTGATTAGCTATTTGTGTTAACTAGCAGAAGCTTTTGTGGCCTAGGTGATAAGGACCTTGCCCTCATGATCAGAAGGTCGCATGTTCAAGTCCCAGCCCAAGCACCACTGACACACTCTTGAGCAAAGTACCGTCCTGCTATGAATAAAGGGAAAATATTTTCTACCTGTTTTTACACTGGGAAATGAAGAAACAATATTAAAACATTTTGAGAGACCAAGCTCACACTCATCTGTTGCACTTCGGAAGGTGGAGAAGGCCCAAGAGTCCGTGGCGAAGCAATACATCTTCATATTGTTTCTGGTAAATTCCCTCTTTCCTATAATATATCATCATATCAGCATGGCCAGAGCAGCTTATTTATAATAAATGCTAATGTTTCCTACACGAGGAACGTGCACATTCCTCTCTCTTTGCTGTACTGACATGTCTTTATGCTACTTGATGAATAGACTTACTAAGGCTTGTGTGTACTACATACATCAGGCTCTCCTCCATTCACAGATCTGCACCTCTTCCGATGTCTTAAAGACTGAGAAAGAAGGGGAGAGCCATGGAGGAGGAGATAGCTGGGAAATAAGACTAATCCCCAGACAGGAGAGCAAAGGGAGATATAAAGCCTACATGCAAGTTATTATGATAAGAATAGGCTTTGTTTGAGGAAAAGTCTGTTGGCGTTATCAAATCGTGGAAAACTCTCTCATTGTTCCTTTGATTGAAGAGGGATTTGAGCATTAAGCCACAGTAAAATGCCACTCCAGATAGCCAGAATGAATTACTGCAGAGTTCTCCACTGCAATAAATCTTAAACTTCATTTGTGCACTGATATGGCGAATAGCAACACTTTACAGAGCAGGATAGAAGCCAGGGACTATTTATATCGGGATGGATAATGGCCATATAACCAAGTGACATTTCTGAAAGTGACTCTTTGTCATTGTGAACACACCCCATAACACAAAGTGCACCACGACAGAATTCGACCCATCCACATGTGGGGCAGTGTATTGGGATGGTGCCTCAGTTGTGTCCAGACTGGGACTTGAACCTACAACCTTCTTATCCCAAGGGCAACGTTCCAAAACTTGTAGAGGGGGACCTACTCAATGTTAGGTAGGTGGTCTTAATGTCACAGCTAATCAGTGTATGAAGGCAATGAAGTGGAGACCAATGTGTAGCTTGAAGTATCTCTTAAAGAACCGTAGCATTACCTCTTCCAAATCTTCCAAAGTCAATTTTCCATGTTTCGTATGCGACAGAGCTCTTAACAAAAGTGCTGGATTTCCAAAACTCCGGTTGTACCCGGGGGCTCCTGGATGACTTTCCTATTTTTGTTCAGGGGCGGCAGGCCCACCCACTGTCACAGTTCCCTTTTTAGAGTCACATCTGGCTGCTTCTGCATATCTGGCCAGAGAGCTGGAAGGGGGAGGAGACCTTTTTGTCCCTTGACCGATGCTTCACCTTAAATGAATAGTGAGGGGACATCAGCAAGTGACCCGAACCTTGGTGTTCTTAGCTCGTTCCAGATATTGGAAGAGTGCATAATCAGTAATGATGACAAAGGACACATCCTCCACCACCCTCTTGATCACCAGGGATAGTGACCTTCTGCTGATGGACATCGACCGACTTACTGCACCGGTTGTTCTTCACTGTCAAACTTCTGTGTTGTTCTCAGGCTTCTGTCAGACGTATTGGGCTGTTTGAAGAATGACTGGCTGAAGGCCAAAAGGTTTGAGGTGCTGGAAGGTAGCTTCACCTCACTTCAGTCCACCTATTTTTGTTGGGTTGTCTCAGAACTTAGATGGAACCTCTTCTATCCCACCAATTTGAGTAGATGTGAAATAAGCTTTACCGGGCGTTGCATTCATTCAGTATCCAAACAGTTGCAGTGAATCCTAGCTAAACAGTGATAGGCTAACCGTTAACTCTTTGGCCATTCCGCTAAGGTAGAATACTACATTATGGAGATAAGCTATGTGTTCATTTTCTAGACGAGACCCAAGGGGAGAGATTGCACACTCCACACAGAAAGACACCTGGTCCCAGGCTGGAACCCAGGACCTTCTGGCTGTGAAGCAACAGCGCTAACCGCTAGGCATTCTGCTATGGTAGAATTATTTATCTACATTATGTACACACACTAGCTTTGTTCTACTCTCTTTGTCTATGCTGAGGTTCTTGCCACATTGCATATGGCAGCCAATCCTATTAATACTTCCTCTATAGGGAGCGATGTAACCCACCCTCACTGTGTCCATGTAGAACCTAGAAACATCACTGGAATATAATGAGCAGGCAAGAACTTTCCTACCGTTGACGTGACAAACGACACATCAGAAGCAATTATGTTAAACAAGATGAAACTCTGAGATCAGCCACAGAATAATGACAAAAATGTTCACAAAAATAACAAGAATTCCATTAATATGAAGCCCAACTAAGCTTACTGGACAAAAAAAAGCACTGGGTTCAGCTTTTGCAATACGTACACATCCCCTTGTATTAATATGAGCATCAGTTATCAGATCTTGGATCTGGATTTTGTAAAGCTGCTTCGTGACAGTGACAGTAGAAATCATATTGAATTGATTTGAGTGCTAACCAGTGAGCTAATTATGCTGTGTGGTTATGATGGAACTGGCAACACAAATGAGTGGTGGATGCAGGGTGTTTACAGGCAGAGCTCCACTAGACTGTCCTTCCAGGACCCACTTTGGGAAAGCTGTTTTGTGGGGGAGACTATAAAGCACTGAATTCCTTTATTGGGTTTTGTTTCTCCATATTGCGAGGGCATCTAAGAGGGCACTTTATGAGCTTTTTCCTCAGGAAGGAACCTGTAGGGAACCATGATAAGGGCACCTACATGGCATCACATCACATCTTCTCCACTGGAGGGGAAATCGTTAAGAAATGTACCCTCCTTCTCACACATATTTTTTATTATTTTTAATAATAATAGTAGTAGTGTTGTTGTTTGTGTTGTTGTTGATTTTATTATTATTTTTGTTGATGTTGTTGTTGATACTAATAATAATCATCACAACAACAGCAATAATAATAATAATAATAATAATAAAGAACAACAGCAATAATTTACTTTTTTTCCCCTTTTTCCATTTTTTTTTCCATTTTCAAAGAACAATTTATCGCTTCTATAAAGAATCTCGGTTCTATACAGAGCCACTGCTTTATTAAAGAACCCTTGAAAAACCTTTTTTTTGGGTGTAGCCAACCGAATGCAGCTACATCAGCATTTCCAACCACGATGAGTTCTCTTCTATTGCTTTAGTGAGTGGAAGCATCTTCCTCAGTCTACAGTGGTTTTTGTGGGGGGACGCACTGGTGAGAATTGCTTTTGCTTGGATGGAAATTCAGTCTTTTTCAAAAGATCCTTATGATTACATTTGCCACTGAGATTGGAGGAAGTGTGTGGGAATTTTCTTAGTGGTAGAAGCTGTGGATACAGCAAAATGGAAGACTATTCTCAGGCACTGCTCACATTACAGTAAATCAGTACCATAGCTGTATAGAGAACATGGAGCATTGGCCATATCAATTATTCAAACACACACAGGTGAGCACACACACTCAAATATTAACAAGCAAATATAACTACACATACAAGCCCCTAGCACCACACAGTCTACACAGGCCACAAAGAGATGTGGCCGGTGAAGAAAATATTCTTACTAATCCTACTAATGTTCATAACATTAAAATCACATTCCTGGATTTGTGAAGGTCATGCACCAAAATAGCTTGACCTGGCATAGACGTCCGAGGATGTGTGGAGTCCCCAAGCTACATTGTCCTCACAAAAACAGGTGATACATCATATGGGAAATAACATGATACCATGTGCAAGACACTGACAAAAAGTGAGCAGTATACTTTTTAAAAATAATTTTATTTATTTGTCCTTTATTTAATCTGGAAGTTCCCATTGAGATACATTGTCTCTTCTTCTGGTCAAGAAAGGTGGGATAAAAGTTTTATACATAAAGACAAACAACTAAGACACAGAACAGACAATTAAATATTAAAATAAATAATGGAAAAGCAGAGTTGATTCACTGATTCATTAATTGTTTAATCGTGTTGGTTCAAATAAATTCCTGAATTGTTCTCACAAGTCTGTTTGGGGGAAACGTGCTGGCACGATATGCTTGTGTATGGTCCAGAAAAGGTTGTTAACTAGAAACATCAAAACTGTTTTGAGAAAAATTATTTAAATTTTTTTTTTAAAAGCAAGAAAATGCAATGACTCCAGGTTTAGCATGTTTGGAAGTTCTGTTTGTGTTGTTATAAAGTATATATTTTTGTCAAATTTTTCTGTTTGTCATGTATGTAAAAGTATGACATATGAGCAGACTGTATTTTGCCCCCCTCATTGGAAAAGTGACTGGAATGTGGTTTTGAACAGCTCCCCTCCCCTGCAACAAACCAGTTGAAAGCTGGAGTGGGGCAGGAGATGCTCTCTGTGCTGAAAAGAGAGATTATGGTCAGGGAGCCCATGAAGAAGAGAAGAGCTGAGTGAGTAAAGATTCTAGCTCATGTTATCGATCGATTCTCTGTTAAGCGTATGCTCTGAATTGGTGCATCATCAGGCAAATGTGCGTGGCTTTGTCACTTAGACGAGAACATAAATGTGCGTTAACAACTCAACATGTCCTTTACACACCATATGGATCACAGGTGGTGAGATATATCAGCACATAAACACAGGAAAAGCAGAGTTGATTTAATGATTTATGAATTGTTTAATGGTGTTAGTTCAAATAAATTCTTGAATTGTTCCCACAAGTTTGTTTGTGGGAAACATGCTGGCATAATATACCTGTGTGCCCTGGCATATACAGATCTTATGTTTCTCTCCCTCTCTCTTTCTCACACACTTACACACACACACACACACACACATTTTTATTTTATACATATAATAATAAAAAAATATATATATAAAAAACAGTATGAAATATGTAATATAGCCACACATAAAAAAATATATACTAACAAATAATCAAAAACATATAAGGAAATATGAATAAATTAATAATATACCAAATAAAACAAAATGAAATAAAAATGAAATTACATGTTATAATAATTATAAATAGTAAAATACAATATTGTTTGTGCATTGTCACAGAGGAAACATTAATTAATTAAAATTAGGTAATTATAATAACAACATCAATAATAACAATTGTAATAATAATAATAACAACAACAACAACAACAACAATAATAATAATAATAATAATAATAATAATAATAATAATAATAATAATAATACAGAAAAGAAGAAGAAGAAGCAGAAGAAGAAGAAAAAGAAGAAGCAGAAGAAGTAGAAGAAGGCTGTGGAACTTTTGTTGGTTGATGTTCTACAACTCCTCCCCCAGGTTTCCCACTGTTTTAAATACTTTTCCCACTGCACAATTTGGGCTTGCCAACAGGTCCAGATATCTAGCATACTAGATATCTGTTTTGATGAATCCATAGTGTTTCCCACACTCCTAAAGCCACATATGGCTCCAGTAACAGTTGCCTCAGGCCTTAACATATGGCTTCCTGTTCCCTCACAAAGTACAGCCATTTCTCTGCTCTTCTGGACATGCGCTATTTTGGTTTTGTTTTTCTCTCAAATTAATATCTCCTGCAAATTATTCAGGTGAACTGGCCTCTCGCTGAAGGGTCGGCAGCATGAATCACCAGCTTCGTATCTACGATGCCTCAGCAACTATATTGGATGATGCCAAATATATGCATAAGGTAATTAAGAGCCAATCAACAAACCCCAAGCAAACACTGGTTTGTCTCCTATATGGGGCTTTGTCCGAGATTTGAATTCAAGTTGGGGCCTTATTTTTCACACAGTACCATTTTGTCTGGATAGCGTTTTCCGTTAATAAATGAAACCATCATTTAAAATCTGCTGTTGTATTTACTGTATGTGATGCTTGCATGAATATTTTAGATGCTTTGGGTGGTGGGTGGTGGGCAGGGCTAATCATGGGCACTCTGCTAAGTTCAGAGGTTCCTGGAATCCTGGAATTAAGCAAATGCAAACATGTTTCTTGTAAAAATGCAGTTCAACGGTTCCTCAGTGGAACCTAGCTTTGGACGTAAACCTACAACATTCAGGTTGATTAAGGTCCTAACCACTGGGCCACCCCATCCTAGTTTTATTCATACCACTCATCCAAATCTCAAAATTACCCTGGTTATTATGGTTTTCAAGTTCTAGAAACTACTCGAATGGGTGGCTGCAAATGCCAGATTCTCAGCCCTGCTAACTGCAAACCTGCTCATCAAGGTCTTTTAGAGATAAAATGTTCAAAAATCAGCAAAAATTTAATGAGCATCATCATCTATACACACACCTCTGCAGCCCTCGGCTTGAATGATCTTTGGTGATAAGAAGGTTCAGACTGGGCTTGAACATTCATCAGACATTATTGTGTATCTGCATGTGGGGGCAGTAATGAGGAAGCCCATGTTCATCCTTTATTGGGTTCACAAGAAATAAATAATAAATAAATAAAAAAATAATAATAAAATAAAAAAAATAAATTAATTAAATAAATAAATAAATAAATAAATAAATAGATATACTGTATATCCTCAATATATATATATATATATATATCACAATATAGAATGTTTAGTGAACTGTATTAACATTCTGAACATTCACATGCTTATGATGAAAATCCTGATGTAGGCAGAAAAAACGTCACTGCTGCTAGTAGGTTCACCTTCTGACTGCACAGGTATTGATGCCAAACGAACGCAACATGCAATTTTGTTTTATGCGAACACACAGCCGAACAAACTCCAAACATCAAACCCCGTGTGGACGGACTGATTCGCTCCAACGCACAGAAACACATTCGGCATTTACTCACCTGACACTACGAACATGAGAAAAATGTTTGATTTAATCGCTCATTTAAAATGGGATGTCAATTAAGTTCATATGTGTGTAAAGGCAGATGAGCAAATTCTTTTGGCAAAGTGACGTCTGCTTAGATCTTGGATGGAAACAACTGACTTTTCAGTTTCATTTCTGTTTGAACTGCTTTTATTTACCCTTTATAGGTCTATTTTATAAAACTATCCTGCAATTGCATCCTCAGATCTCAGAGCATCTTAGCTATGCCTTTACCTTTGCTCTAAATTAGTGATTAGTGATTCCAATCATTGTGAACACACCACTGCACACACTGCACCACAACGAAATTTGTCCTCTGCATTTAACCCATCACACGTGCACATGTGGAGCAGTGTGTGCACTTTGCTCTAAATGCTGCAAACACAAATTGGAATACTGCTTCTTCTTATGGCTTAAGATACCAACATCACAGCTGCCATCTCCCTGTTCTCTATGTGAGCAAGAATTCCCCACCACTGGGAAGAACGTCGAGCAGGAGATACAGTTGTAGATTTCACTGTTGTTTGACCAACATGCAGAATGAAAATAGATGTGGTAGACAAGGCTGCTGTGGAGGTGTGTGTGTGTTTGTGTGTGTGTGTGTGTGTGTATGTGTGTGTGTGTGTGGGTGGGGGAGGTCTACAGAATTATTCCAAGGGTCCAACACTGACTGGCTTACAAAATAAGAATTTTATATAATATATCATATTTGAGCCAAATATTATTTTCTCCCATAGAGACATATATAAGATTATGTAAAATATGTTTTTTGCATATTTGTCGCACTTACATATTTCAGATAATTTTTTACACAAAGATAATCCTAGTAAGTATAACATGTTGGTTTTAAATGATGAATTCCTTTATTAAATGAAAAAAAACATTACTGGTTGTGTCACTCTTGTCAGAAAGAACTGCAATCGTAACTGGAAATGAATCTCAAGGTGGAGAATTGTTTTAATTCAACCACAACAAAGGGCTTTCAAGCATGAACAGGCTGTTTAAGGTCATGTCAAAGCACCAGAATTGGTTTTAAGTCCAGACTTTGACAAGGACACTCCAAAACCTTAAATTTGTTTTTTCAGCCTTCGGAGGTGAACTTGTAGGTGTGTTTTGCATAATTGTCCTGCTGCATAACCCAAGTGTGCTTGAGGTTTGAGGCACAAACTGATGTCCATTCACCTTTAGACTACCACCACCATGTTTGACTGTTGGTTTGATGTTTTATGAAATGTGGTGTTAGTTTTACCTATGGAACATGGTGCGAACCTTCTTAAGTGACACTTCTTTATTGATATTTTGTATTGGCAAATGTGAGATGAGACTTCATGTTTATTATTTAAAAACTGCATTTTTTATTTAGCCTGGTTATCTTTGTCTAAAATGTCAAATTGTTTGATTATCTGAAGTTTGACAAAGATGAAAACTAAAGGAATCAGGAAGTGGGCTAATCCTTTTTTTTTTTTTACAGTGCTGTATGTCAATGGTGCCTATGGTTGTAGAACCAGGGTTTGAAAACCGTGACAGTTTACACAATCTCCCTTTACACAGTTGCAGCCAGCAGAAAGTAGATGGCTGTTCTCAGCACCATGTTTCTCGAGGGGCTTTGGAATGAGGCACAGACCAAACTATCTCATGAAGAATATGTTGTTAGCTTATCCATCATATCCTAATTGACAGATGGAGGATAGTGTCGAGCCTGTTCAACCAGGGATTTGCATATGCCTTGCTCCGAGAAGCATAGAAGGCTTCAGCAATTGTATCTGCACTGCAGGAAATCCAAAGATTACATGAAATGCCCTCACTCTTCAAGTGAAGTCTATTTTATTTCTACAGGGCTTTTTACAACTGATGTTGGTACTATGCAGCTTTACAGAATCTGGGTCCAAACCCCTAATGAGCAACAGATGAGAGGAAAATCTCCCTAAACTGGAAGAAGAAACCCAGGGAGGAACCACAGATCAGAAGAGGAACCATCCTCCTCTGGTCGAACCTGAATAAAAATATCTGCCAAAAGGAAAATGTTTCAGCTGTCATTGTTGGCTTCCCAAGTGTATTCCACTACTACCACAACTACTATCACGCTGTGTTAGACCCTGCACCCACCATGGAAAGTTCTTGCTTTTACCACCCAGAGATTTGTAATATGGCATTTTCCCCCAATAATTAAATACACCAGTAGAATATTTGTTCTTAAACAAAGGAACATATATGTTTAATTGGGTTCTCTTGATCTCCTTTCAATAACTGTAAGAAGATTTCCTGTTTTAGCTCATGTTTATAATTGAAAAAGTGATCTCTATTATAATACGGCAATTTCCATTAACTGTAATGTTTCTAATGAACCATCTGTAGGAATGTTATTGGTGTAAAAATAATTTATTAGCCTTCAGCAAATTCAAACATAATTTTTGGAAGTCCAGAGACTATGCTGAGAGGATGCTGAGAGTTTGATTGAGCAAACTATGTCAGCTATCAGCAACATGCATATGTTAAACATACACATTTTGTAGTCAAACTTGATGGGCTTCAACATTCCACTACATTTGTGTTCGTTTGTAATGAGTAAGACTGTAATGTTGTGTGTTTGCCTGTGGGGGCAGTAATGAGTCAGCCCAGGCTGTAATGTTGTGTGTTGACCTGTGGCGGCAGTAATGAGTCAGCCCAGGCTGTAATGTTGTGTGTTGACCTGTGGAGACAGTAATGGGTCAGTCCAGACTGTAATGTTGTGTGTTTACCTGTGGGGACAGTAATGGGTCAGTCCAGACTGTAATGTTGTGTGTTTACCTGTGGGGACAGTAATGGGTCAGTCCAGACTGTAATGTTGTGTGTTTGCCTGTTGGTGCAGTAATGAGTCAGTCCAGACTGTAATGTTGTGTGTTTGCCTGTTGGGGCAGTAATGAGTCAGTCCAGACTGTAATGTTGTGTGTTTGCCTGTTGGGGCACTGGAAGGCTGCAAGTTCACCTATTTAATTTATAATTTTATTAATATATTTATTGATTAATTTTGGTGACTTTTAAACACCATTTAAGATCATTCACTTAAACAGAACTGATTAATTTACCAGTAAACATTGGAAAATTGAGTGTTCTAAAACGTTTGGCTGGTAGTGTACATTGAGATGGTTGAGCTGGAATGTGCGTAAGAGAAAATCTGTTGTCCTGTTGATATATTTTCTAAGTAACTTCAATTCAATTCAATTCAATTCAGTTTTATTTATATAGCGCTTTTTACAACAGAAGTTGTCACAAAGCAGCTTTAC
>JBBIGC010172640.1:0-15362 GCA_037576955.1 Lepidarchus adonis
GTTCTACAAAGTATTGACTCAGGGGGCTGAATAATTACGCACACCCCACTTTTCAGTTATTTATTTGTAAAAAATGTATGATTTTTGTTCCACTTCTCAAGTGTACACCACTTTGTATTGGTCTTTCACATGGAATTCCAATAAAATATATTCATGTTTGTGGCTTTAATGTGACAAAATGTGGAAAAGTTCAAGTGGGCCAAATACTTTTGCAAGCCAATGTAGAAATACTTTTGGATTATTTTACATCTGTCAGCTTTATGTTTTTATCCGAGTATGCAGACAAGGTGTTTTTCAAAAACAATAATTTCATCCTTTCTTCCAACAGTTAAAAACACATATGTGTGGTTATTTTGTTGGTTATTCTTTTAGTTTGCCAGTTTTGCTAAGAAAGGGGCAATGTACATTATAACGACTGAGAGGCCAGTGGTGTCTGATGATTTTTTATCTCTCTTCAGGTGAGGGCATATGGACCAGGTTTAAAGACGGGCCTTTTGGGGCAACATGCAAAATTTACAATCGACACAAGAGGAGCAGGAAGTGGAAGACTCACCATAACAATGGCGGGGTCATGTCATGTTTCGATACAGTGTATGGATAATGGGGATGGCACTTGTGCCATACTATACCTGCCCACTGAGCATGGAGAATACACAATCGCAATCTTCTTTGACAGTTCACAAATCCCTGGTTCTCCTTTTCACCCTGTGGTGCAACTTCCACTTGACCCTTCTAAACTGACCATATCAGGCCCTGGTTTGACCAAGGGGAAGGTGGGTGAACAATGTATACTGAACATAGACTGCGCTATGGCAAGGTCTGGTGACCTTTCTGTTGAGGTTGTTTCTGACTCAGGAGCCATAACCAAGGCTGATGTGCGGGAGAATGAAGATGGAAGCTACACTGTTGTTTATGTGCCCCTCACTGCGGGTATCTACACGCTTCTTCTGAAATATGGCGGCAAAGTGGTGCCAAACTTCCCTACAGAGGTTGTAGTGGATTCAGCAAATCATGTTAAATTCACAGGAGGTAAAATATTAATTGGGTTCTACCTAAAAATGTTAGAAAGGTATCTGAAGAACCATCAGTTGAACATGTATTTGGGGAACCAAAAGCACCAAAAAAATCCCTTTGGCCCTATAAAAAGACTAATAGAAATCTGATCTGATTAACTTTTGCCATAGTGGTCATTTCATTGGGTGGTTTTGTGTCTGTGTGATTGCCCGTCTTTGACAAGACCTGGTGAATGCAGGAGAGAATCATGATCTAAGCCAAGTACCAGCAGATGGATTAGGCCTCACCAGATATCCCAACAAATTCTTCACAAAAACTAGGTTAGTAATTGCAGCTTTATCTCATATCACAGATTACAGAACTGAAGTCAAAGTCAATAAATTAGTCCATGGTTGTTGTGTTCTTTGGCAGAGAAGCTGAGAATGATAATCATGGAGTAATGGTGAGCGCTCCATCTAAAGTATCATGCCAGGACAAGAAAAACAATAGCTGCAAAATGAAGTACTCTTCATCTGCAGCTGGTCAGTATGACGTTAACATCACATATGAGGGGAAAAGTGCTTTAAATTCCCAGACTCATTTGTTTTCATTGTAATTAATGTCATATAAAAGGGTTTGCATTGAGTTGTGATGCTGCAATACTCTACTGATTTTATTTGCTCTATAGGTAGTCAGTTCAAAGTAACCATGAAGGATGTTTCAGACACCAATGCGGAAATCTTTGGATTAAAGGGAGGGATTTGTGACCAAAATCTTCAGACCTTTACATTTGACAGTAGGAAAACTGGTAAATTACCCGAGTCTGTGGCTGCAATGACTCCTCAAGGTGAGTCCTCTACTTCTATTGCAATTTCTAATTATGTTGTGATTTTACGCCATTAATTCTGTCTACTTTCGCATGTTTGAGGTAACAAAGAGCTGCTGGAAATCAAAGACAATGGCGATGGGACCCACACAGTACACTATGTTCCATCTGTGGAAGGCCTTCACTCTTTGATGGTCAAATATGCAGGAGATGATTCATATTGCAGGTGAGAATTTACTCATCAGGAAAATGTGATAATTCTTAAACTGCTTGTGTGCTTGGTGCTTTTTAATGTGATTCTGAACATCTTGACCCGCAGTCCTTATAACTTTCACGTACAACCAAGTCTAGCTGATAACATAAAAAATGCCAAAGATGAAGACTCGGGAAGAAAGACAAACATTTATGGACATGACATCTGTGAGAAAATTCCTCAGTCTTTTACCACCACTGCTGGAAAGGCATCAGAGATCATTGGTATGGCCAGACATGATGGTGAGAATCCCAGAATCCCTTTTAATATTATTGCAAATCAAAAACAATATCTGTATCTGAAATGGTAACATTATTGTAGTAGGATCAATGTAAATGAATGTAACCAGATTTTCATTCAAGTCTATTTCTGTACTCCATTTGCTGTAAAGTTTGCTTTCAATTTTCAATGATCTTTTTAGATACATTTGAGGTACTTGATGTGGCAGACAATGAAGATGGAACCTACAAAGTGGTCTGTTCTCCAACCGCAGATGGCTCACACTTGTTGGCAGAAACATATATGGATAAGGAACCCTTTTGTAGGTGAGGCAGAAGACAGTGTCCAAAGTACATATGTGTACTGGAAACATCTTTTGACTGTGATTTGTATATTATATATGTTGCAAGTTATACCTTTTTTTAACAGCCCTTATGAATTCCAAATTCTGGATGATGATTTGTTGCAAAGTGTCATCACTGCACCAGGTTTGGTGTCAGGAATTTGTACCCAAACACCTCAGATCTTCATAATTGACTGTAGAGAACATGGAGAGTTGCCTGCTTCTGTCGCCATGGTAAATCCCAACGGTAAAGATGCTACATCCCTTTGGTTTTTCTCGCAGAACAGATAAAACAAGTGGTACCCTATATTAAATCAGTTTTGGAAAATAGAAGAAAAGTGCATACAGATTTATAAACAATATGTATTATTTATATGGTTTACATGCATCTATGTCAGGGGTCGGCAACCTTTATTATCAAAAGAGTCATTTTGCCCCCTCTTCAACTAAAGATAGATCGCCCGGAGCCGCAAAACATAACACAGCTTATAAACTTATAAACATTAATGAGTCCTCAACCACCGGCTGAACCAAAAATTACAACTTAAAAAAACCCGATCTCAATCCATAGCATCTAAGTGTGTTAGAGACTCAGCTTTGCTGTTATTCTGGATGAAAGTCATGACAGAAAACACTGAGATCACCACAACAGCACTGAACACTTATTTTGAAAGGAACGTTTACCCGTTACCATAGCGACCAGAGCGCGTGAGGGGGCGTTACTATAAATGTTGGCGCATTTCGCTTTATTTACACTGCTAATAAAGTTACATAATTACACAATATTAAAGTTTCACCTCACACTCCAAGATAACTACCAAAATAAACAAAAATAAAATCTATAATTAAAAGTTTAATTAATATTTTTTTTTGTCAAGGCCAAACAGAGCCACAGCAAGGTGGCTAAAGAGTCTCATGCGGCTCCGGAGCCGCGGGTTGCCGACCTCTGATTTATGTAATTAATTTTATAAGCTATGATGTATTTATCTCGGAACAGGCATGGTTGAGTTACTTCCTGTTAAAGATAATGGAGATGGGTCCTACACAGTGAACTATTCTCCTTCAATAGAAGGCTCACACACTTTGTTGGTCAAATATGGAGGCAATACTTCATTTAGCAGGTCAGGGAAAAGATAATTTCAAAATAATTCCTAACTTAATAATATGAATCACTGTAATCAGCAGTTATTGTATGTGTGGTCTACTTTTAGTCCTTTAAGGTTCCAAGTGTTGCCCAGTCTTGATGGCATTAGGGAGCAAATATCTGCTCAGGAGAGCAGGAAAAAGAGGGAGATATGTGGACAAGGATTGGATGGAATTGTTTGTGCTAAAACTCCTCAAAAATTTGCAATTGATTGCAGCAGCACTGGCGAAGCACCAGAGACTGCTGCTATTGTGAATCCTAATGGTGAGAAAATGCATACAAAGCACGAAAGAAATGATTTCTTTCCTTGTCTTTATGTATTTACAGCAAGACGACCGTATACTTTGTTCTACTGTTATGAATATATTTCTCTGAATGGTTTAGGTTCAGTAGAACTGGGAGAAGTGACTGATAATGGAGATGGAACTTATAGTGTTGTCTACTGCCCTTCTATAGATGGAATTCATTCTTTAGCAGTAAAGTACAGTGATGAGGATGTCTTTAGGAGGTGAGATACCAAAAATATTCTACAGATATGTGTTAATTAGTATATTAAAGAGTTAATAAGTTGTGTGTAATTTCCCAGGTCAAAGTCATACAGTAATAGAGTTTTTAATCCACAATTACACCATTAAATTACATCTAATCCACATGCCATGTCACAGTCTTCTTTATTGTATTACTGTAATATGTCACTTTAGTATCTACAAGGTTTTGCACAATTTTTACTTTGTATTTGTATAGTATTGTTATCGTATGGTTGTTTGAATAGTATAATTATAGCATAGTTTTGTACATGTATGTATATCTATCTACCTTTCTTTCTTTTTTCTTTTTTTCTTTTTTCTTTCTTTCATTTTTTCCTTTTTTCTTTCTTTCTTCCTTTTTTCTTTTTTTCTTTTTTTCTCTCTTTCTCTCTCTCTCTCTCTCTCTCTCTCTCTCTCTCTCCCCCCCCTCCCTCCCTTCTTCCCTGCTTGCTTACTATGCTTGAACTAAATAAAACCAACCCACAGCTTGATAAAATGAAACCTATTCCTTATGTTTTAGTCCTTTCAAGTTCTCTGTGCTTCCTACTGATGATATGAGTGAAGTGAAAATCTCAGGGCTAGGATTAAAATCAGGAATTTGCCTCCAAAGTTCTCAGACTTTCATAATTGATAGCAGTACAACTGGAAAAATCCCACAGTCTGTAGCTGTAATTAATCCTAAAGGTAAAAATCAGATTTTCTAAGACTTCTATTGAAATATTCCAGTATTATGACATTAGTTAACTCATCTTTTATTTGCTTGATTTTTTTCTGGGTTAATGTATGCAGGTGTGACAGAGCTGGTGGAGCTTAACAGCAATGGAGATGAAACCTGCACAGTCACATACTTACCAACCACTGCAGGTCCTCACTCTGTGATGGTGAGATGTGCAGATGATGATTCATACTGTAGGTAAGTCCAGAATCAAGTGAGGCATTCTGTAATGACAGAACTACTGTATGATTTATGCAATTGTGTTTGCGGTTATTTCATTTCAGACCTTTCAATTTCCAAGTGCTTCCCACTCCTGATGCTGTAGAGCAAGGTGTTTCTAGGAAAGTTAGCATTTTTGGAAAAGACACAGCAGAAATATGTGTAGGTGTCCCACAAACTCTCATCTTTGATGACAATAGAGAAGCACCAGAGATTGTTGCGTTGGTAAAGCCTGATGGTGAGCAGATAACACTTTTTTGTATCTTTTTTCACTGACTTCATGTGTAACACAAAACAGTATCCCACCATTAGTTATCTTTTTACTCTTAAAGGTACATTTGATGTGGTAAAAGTGACAGAAAATGAAGATGGAACTTACACAGCACACTTCATTCCTTTAATAGAAGGCCTGAACTTCCTGTTGTTTAAATACAGCAATGAATCAACCTTTAGACGGTATATAACTTGGTCTTTTTCTTTGTTTCAATGGGTCAATTTATGATTTCTTTTGATGAGATTGTTCTGACTGATCTATGCAGATCTGATGGGTTAAAAGTGTTGGCTGCTAAAGCAGAGACAAAAATAAAGATCTCTGGAACGGGAATGAAGTCTGGCATATGCAGCCAGACGCCACAATCATTCACCATAGACTGTAGCACCATTAAGAAAACACCCAAATCAATGGCCATTGTAACACCGAATGGTTAGCAGGATTTTAAAACATTACTGCCATACAGATTTCACATTGTTTAATTGCTTATATGTATATATAACATTTATGAACATTTATTTGGAACATTGAAACAGGTGAGACTGAGCTGGTGGAGGCTAAAGACAATGGAGACGGGACCTACACAGTTAATTATACTCCTTCTATGGAAGGCCCTCACTCTTTGATGGTCAGATATGCAGATGATAAATCTTTCACAAGGTAGGAGTCAACTTCATGTCAACTAAGCATTCATATTTTCTCACTGTTCAGTTACATTGAGAATGGTACAACCTTCATTTCAGCCCTTTGAAGTTCCAAGTGCTTCCAGCACTTGAAGCAGGAGACCAGAATATTCCAATTCCAGGTGTAAAAGTTTCTGGTCAAGAGCTGATGGGTGCTGTCTTTGAAAATATCCCTCAGACCTTCACAATAGACTGTAACAATGGTGGGGCTCTAGAGATAGCCACAGTGATCAAACCTGATGGTAAGAACATGTTTTAATATCTATACCATGTCATATAGTTATTGTCTGGTGAAGCATTATTGAGTGTGCCCTGATTTCCATCAGTTGTTGATGTCTTTAGGTACAATTGATCTCCTTAACATACATGATAATGGAGATGGAACATGCAATGCTGCATACACCCCTTTTGGAGAAGGCTCTTATTCTTTGGTCCTCAAATATACCAAAGAGGAATCCTTTTGCAGGTGTGAAGCAGTAATGAAATTATGGTTATTAAAGAAGTTACGCATTATTAGGCTTTTCTGGTGCTAATGTGTTAATGAGCCATTTTATCCTCTGTTATTTCACAGACCCATTAGGTTTCAAGTGCTTCCCACAAAAGAAACCACTCAGATAAAGGGTACAGATCTGGAGTCAGGGATATGTTCTCAAAAGCCTCGATATGTCCTCGGCAGCCAAGAAATTTCAGAAGTGTGTTCAATATGTCCTAATGGTAAGATCATCTTGTAAATAGCTCTGGATTTAGAGCTATGTCCTCTAATTTTTATGGAAACATCAAAAGCCCCAACTGGCCTTTAATTATTCGTAGTATTCTTAGTTTACAGTCTATTTTTGCTAGAAGTTTTGTTATTTTAGCAGTGGTGTTATGGTGTTAATGAACAGATACAAGTGAAACGCTACAGACTAAAGACAGCAAAGATGGAACAAACTCAATCAGCTTATCTTCATCTATGGAGGAACCTTATTTACTGGTGGGAAAAACTGGAGAGGACAAATACTGCAGGTATGAGAGTGCAATCATCATTCTAATGATTAGAAATGAGTAAATGGAAATGGTACAGTATATCCTCTCAGAATCTGAGAGGATATACTGTACCATTTCCATTTACTCATTTAGAAGAGGTTTTCTGTTGCTGACCAGCAATGACATTGACCAAGAGCTTGGGCATGCATATCGTATTTCTTCAGCGAGGTTCTCCTGTGAAAAAAATGATTTAATACCACATATTTTGCATCTTAAAGCCCGTTAGGGTTTCAAGTACTTCCACCTGAAGAGGTGAAAGCGATAAAGGTCTTTGGACCAGGCCTGGAATCCGGCATCTGTAGTCAAACCCCCCAGACTTTCATAATAGACTGCAGTGAGACAGAAGACACACCACAGATCATATCCATACTGAACCCGTATGGTAAGAATCAGCTTGTTCCAAATTATCAGTTAGATTGTTTATTTATTTATTTTTAATCTTATACAATTTTGAACTCAGGTATGATTGAGCAGCTGGCGAGTAAAGACAATGGAGATGGAACATGTGTAGTGAACTACTCTCCTTCTGTTGATGGGGTTCATTCTTTAATGATTAATTCTACAACAGTTGATCCATTTTGCAGGTATGATTCCTTAACAATTGTTACTTTAGCTGATTTAAAAAGAAAATCATTCGTTTGCATTACATCTTATGTATGTGAACTTCACTGTAGCCCTTTCAGGTTCTATGTGTTGCCCAGTAGTAATGGTGAAAAAGACCTTTACTTGATGGAGGAAATGAAGAATAAGGCTGGAATATCTGGATCTGGCTTGGAGTCAGGAATCTTCACTAGAACTTCTCAAATGTTCACCATTGACCGCAGCAGCACCGGGGAAGCACCAGAGACTGTTGCACTGGTGAAGCCTAATGGTGAGAATCCTTTTTTTCTCATGTCATTTTCTAGTAGAGATAATTTTTTCTTGTTTTTGTTGTTTAATTTTTTTTTGTTCTTCTTTAGGTACCATCCAGCTTGTTGACATATCAGACAATGGAAATGGAATGTATTCTGTGATCTACTCACCCAGTGTGGAAGGCTCTCACTTTTTAATGGTAAAATACACTAATGAAGATGCATTTAGAAGGTAAGAATAAATAATGATGGTACAGACTAAGGATATATTTCATGCTACATTTGTTCTCATTATAAGTATTTGTTACAGTCCCTTTGAGTTCCAGGTCATTTCAAATGATGACAGAAAAGACCCAAGGATTTATGGCCTCAGCTTAGAGTCAGGCATTTGTGCCCAAGTTCCTCAGACCTTTAAAATCCACAGCAGTGAAACTGGAATGCCCCCAGAGTCTGTGGTCATGATGACTCCAAAGGGTAAGGTGATATTGTCCCTGAGATGCCTCTGGATATGTGGATTTCCAAACGAGTGTAACTGTCGATATTACATGGTTTTAGGCGAAACTGGGCTGATGGACATCAAAAACAATGGAGATGGGACCTATACTGTGAACTATTCGCCCTCTGTTGAAGGCCCTCACTCTTTGATGGTCAAATATACAGAGGACAAGTTTTTTAGCAGGTGACCCTTATTTTAGACATGCAGCAAATACTATGTCCTAGGTTTTTGTGTTATCATGCATTATCAGTTGCTTTTCTCTACGTAAACTCAAATGCTGAGTTTATTTCAGCTCGCTGAAGTTTCATGTCTTGCCTGTAAGTACCTGTATGAGACGGAAAGAAGAATTGAGAGATACAGTGGATGTTTTAGACCAGATGTTAAAGACAATTCATACTGGAACACTCCAGACTTTTACATTTAAATGCAGCAGCACAGGAAACGCACCAGAGACTGCTGCTGTGGTCAAACCTGATGGTAGGAACTTCTCAAAGTGTTTGGTTATATCTGAATTCATATATGTAAATGTGAAATTTAGGTATTGATTGTAATTTTCAGGTACTATAGCTCTTCTTAAAGTAATGGACAATGCTGATGGGACTTATCATGTGACCTACTTCCCGTCAAATGAGGGTGTACACTCTCTGGTTGTTAGATATCCTGGTGAGGAGTCATTTTGTAGGTAAGGCTATAGAGATCAAGTGAATGAGATTTCCTGTTATGAACACTGAACATATACAGGTAAAAAAATAATATCATGAAAAAGTTCAATATTTCTTGACATTCCTTTCAGAAAGTGAAATCCATACAGTGGGGCAAAAAAATTATTGGCAGCCAGAAATCCAGGAAATCACATTTGTATTATTTTTAAATAATTTATTTTTATAATGATACAGAAAATAAGTATTTCGCACCTACAAACAAGCAAGAATACTGGCCCTCACAGACCTGTTACTTCTTCTTTAAGAAGCTCTTATATCATCCACTTGTTATTAATGGCACCAGTTTGAGCTAGTTATCTGTATAAAAGACACCTGTCAATATCTTCAAACAAGTCAGACACTAACCTCCTTCATGGCCAAGACCAGAGAGCTGTCTAACGACACCAGGGACAAGATTGTGCACCTGCACAAGACTGGGCTGAGCCAATCTACAATAGGCAAGCAGTTTGGTGAGAATAAATTAACTGTTGGAGCAATTATTAGAAAATGGAATAAATACAAGATCACTGAAAATCTCCCTCGACTTGGGGCTACATGCAAGATCTCACCTCTTGGGGTACAAATTATTTTGAGAACAGTGAGGAAACAGCCCAGAACTACACGGTGGGAACTGGCCAATGACCTGAAGACAGCTGGAACCACAGTAACAAAGGTTACTATTAATAACGCACTACGTCGTCATGGATAAAAATCCTGCTTAAGCCAGCACAAGTCCAGGTCCGTCTAAAGTTTGCCAGAGACCATCTGGATGATCCAGAGGAGGATTGGGAGAATGTCATGTGGTCAGACCAAAATGAAACTCTTTGGTATAAACACCAGTGGCCGTGTTTGGAGGGGGAAGAATGCGGAGTTGCATTCATAGAACACCATACCCAGTGTGAAGCATGGGGTTGGAAACATTACCCTTTGGGGCTGCTTTTCTGCAAAAACCTTCTTCCATCAGAGAGAGCATTGAAGATAAAACATGGCTGAAGATCTTACAGCATGACAATGATCCCAAATACATCACCTGGGCAGCGAAGGTGTGGCTACGTAGAAAGCATTTCAAGATTCTGGATTGGCCTAGCCAGTCTCCGGACCTCAATCCAATTAAATGGTCTCAGTCTGGGTCAGGACACAGGTCATTGGCACCCTCCACAAGGAGTGTAAGCCACAAATGGTCATTGCTAAAGTAGCTGGTTGTCCCAGCAATATATAAATTTCACTTTCTGAAAGGAATGTCAAGAGTATTGAACTTTATATTGAATATTTAATTTTTTTTTTAGATTTACCTGTAATCCTAAAAATACAATTACTCTATAAATGTTTGGGAAAAACCTTTCTATTGATTGTCGTGTAAAGAGATTTTCAACCTAATCTGCTTTGTATAATATAGATCATTGCCATAGACAATCATTTAGAAACAAACAAAAAAGAAATTAACTCAAAAACATACCACATATTGGCTTTTATTTTAAGTATATTTCTTTTTTTCTGTTCTTTAACTAAGCACATGAAATGTGGTTAAATTATTGTCTGTAGCAACTGTTTGTGATCTACAGTGTCTACTAATAGAGAAAAATGAGGTAACAATTTGCTGGGGTGTTCCTTTAAAGAATCATTAATCATCAGGCTTCTTATGGAGCAAGAGCCATATGTTTATAGCATCACTAAAAAGAGTCTTGACAACTTTTTTTTAACAATGTTAAGTATATTTTCATCACACTGTCTCCTTTGTTCTCAAATTTGTCATTTTTAACAGTCCAGCTGAGTTTAATGTCCTGCCTTCACATGATCGGACCAATGAAAATGCCCTGGAGAGCAAAGTGAGAATTAATGATTTTTAATTTTTTATGCAATATCTTCTCTAAACAACAGAATCCTGATATTTGTTGCATTGCTTTACAGGGTTTTGCCACAAATCAAGCAGGACTCATGGTGTTGGACATGGTGTTACAGTCAAGCTTAGATGAAGGTGAAATCTCAGGTGAGAGTCTGGCTGGAAGTCTCATTTTTAGAGGGAAGGCCATTGTTTTAGATCCTGTTTCTGATGTCATCCACAGGAGAGGTGATCATGCCTTCAGGAATGACAGCACCGTTTGACATTATTCAAAATGGAGATGGCACCAGCTCACTAAAATTTGATCCAAAAGAGGAGGGTCTACATTATATTCTCATCAAATCCTCTGGAGCTGATATATCAGGTCTGATACTGCTTTACTGAATAATAAAACATTTATTGTATTGTACTGCATTGCTGTACTGGATTGCCATAAAATGACAGGAGAATACATTGAAGTCTTTGTTGGTATACACTGATCAGCCACAAAATTAAAACCACTGACTGGTAAAATCCACAACTGAAATTGATGTGCTTCTTCCAGGCCTTTCTCTGCAGTATTATGTGAACAGTTCTATAAACCGCAGTGTGAAAGCTCATGGGCGTGGGCTGGTGTATGGAGTTGCACATGAAACAGCATCCTTTACCATTTACCATCAGGACACAGTTATAGGTCAGCATCTCACTTTATTTCACACTCAACAGTCATCATACTGTTTCAAAGTTCATTTTAATTATTTTCTATGAGATAAAATATGATGTGTTAATCTGTTTTAATATTACTTGTCCAATTACTTTATTGTAAGGAAAGTAATTGCTGTTGAAAGGAAGATGGATGGCAACATTTTTACATTTCACCACCAGATGGCATTACATTAGAAATGCAGTACACTGACTGGCCATTTTATCAGAAATACTTCCCTACAATAAGACGTACATATGAATAAGACATGCATTACAAATAATAGACAATATATGATACATAATATACAGAAGAACACAGTGTGTGAAGTTTGAAGTACACATTATACAGTATTCACAATGTACTGTATGCTTGTGAAGTGCAGTACAATGCAAAGTAAACAATATGCATTACAATATACTAAGTATGTACAGTAATACATAGCATATATACTTTTATACACATGTTTATATGCATTGTATAATAATTGTATACAATGTACAGTATATCTATATTAAATAGTGTACAATATGCAGTACATCTACAGTTTACATATGTGTATATAATATACAGTATATATACAATATACAGCTGGTGGCCTGTGGGAAAAACTGCCCCAGGTCCACATTGCTGGTGTTGTGTGATGGACTACTGTCAATCTAGCTAAGTGAGTACAAAGTTAATGTTTCTAAAAACTCAGTGTATGTCTGTCTTCTTTATAGGTGAACTAGACATCACAGTTGAGGGAGCATCTGAAGCAGAGGTGTTCTGTTTCGATAATAAAGATGGCACCTGCACTGTGACCTATCTACCAACGAAACCTGGTGATTACAGGATCCAGATTCGACATAACGACGTGCATATTGGTGGCAGCCCTTTCAAAGCCAAGATCACAGGTTAATAAAAGGACAGAAAATTGTTAAACAGAGATGAAGTGCCCTGATCTTTCAGCATGTGCCATTTTCTACATACTTTTGAATCTCTACTCAGATGGCAGCTTGAGGAAATGCCAAGTTAAACTGGGTACTGCAGTGGACTTTACTTTGGACATCACAGAGGAAGACATCAGTCTGCTCACTGCTAGCATCTCATCACCCTCAGGACAGAATGTGCCTTGTATGCTGAAGAGGCAACCTGACAGTCATATTGGTGAGTGCATGCTTTATTGAATATTTAATTAACAATTTTAACATTTTAGAATCAATGCCATTTAATTACTACTACTAATTACACCTCAAACACCTCATATATTACAAATAAGTAATATTTGTTTGTAATATACATTAATGCTTCATGCTACTCTCTTCTATAGGTATATCCTTCATTCCTAAGGAAATGGGAGAACATCTGGTGAGCATTAAGAAAGATGGGGAGCATGTGAAAATCAGCCCAATTCCTGTGTACATTAATCAGTCAGAGATAGGAGATGCCAGCAAGGTAAAAGTGTCCGGAACTGGCCTACACAGTGGTTGTGCTGACCACATATCTCATTTTGTGGTTGACACACGTGATGCTGGTGAGATTAAATTTTAGATTTAAGTTTTAATATAAGTTCTTGTGAACCTAATTCATACTGTTTCTAGTTTTCTTATGCACATTGTTATACGGCCTGCAGGCTTTGGTGCCCTGGCTGTTGCCATTGAGGGCCCAACTAATGTGGTCATTCACACAGAGGAGCTAGAGACTGGAGCCTGTAAAATATCATACTGTCCAAGCTCGCCAGGCACCTATAAAGTGTCTGTCCGATTCTCTGACAAGCACATACCAGGTAAAGGAGTCCATATTTATATCACATACTTAATAGTATGGGTACTTAGCCAATGAATACATTGGGCTGAATTGGAAATAAAGCATGAATGATGGCATGTTTCTCCTCAGGGAGCCCTTTCCTAGCAGAAGTGGCAGAGCGTGGTCTGAGGAGACAGAGCATCACTCACTACCATAAAGCACCCACTGCTGCTAGTATAGGAAAAGAATGCAGCTTAATGTTCAAGATGACTGGTAGAGTATGATCTTGAATATAGACATCTTACATTTTATTTTAGTCCTGTTATATTATAACATGAGTTGTGGATCATTATTGATTTTCTTGTTTTATAGTCGCTGCCACCTCTTATGTCCAGATTAGAACATACATTCAACATATGACATTTTATTGCTTTTATTTTTAAAATTGTGTTTTTTCATGATTTCAGCCAACAATACCACACCACCAAGAGATGTGTCTGCCCATTATTTCTTCCCTTTATGTCTTCAGTTAACACAAATGATGCATTTTCATTACAGAAACTGACATTAAGACCCTGTCTGCTGAAGTGTCAGCCCCTTCAGGAACTGTAGCAGAAGCCTTGGTTGCTGCCACAGGCAGAGATACATATTCTGTGAACTTTGTGCCCGAGGAGCTGGGTGTGCACAGTGTGGGCATAAAAGGTCATGGCCTGGAGATGGAAGGCTGTGTGCTGCAGTACACCATTGGATGTCTTGGTGAGGGAGGTGCAGACAAAGTGCAGATGTGGGGACAAGGCCTTAACAGAGCTTATGCAAAGATCCCAGGTATCACTGCATACTCTTTTTTTGGTGTTTTCCAATTGTGCCAACCCGGCAGTTCTCTGGTTATCATTTATGTAGTTTCTTTTGCTTACTTGGCCTCAGTGAAACTTGAATCTGTGAAAAGCTGGCATTGGAAAATGTATTTATTGTATATTATCGCTGTCTGAAGAAAACCTAAAATCTCCCAATTCAAATCTCTTTGAATGTGAACTTGAATTCAGTGATTCTGATTTTCAGCCGATTTTAATATTTGGGCGCATGAGGCAGGAGAAGGAATGCTGTGTGTTTCAGTGGAAGGACCAGGACACACAGAGCTCTACTTAGATGATCACAAAGATGGATCCTGCAGTGTGTCTTGTACTGCTCAAGAGCCTGGTGAGGTTCATTTATTAAATAACTTCTGATGGCTCTTGGGTCTGCAGTTTTAAGAATTTGTGTTTTTCAGGTGCCTACGCTGTGTCTGTCTTGTTTAATGAGGAGCATATTTCAGCAAGCCCTTTTCTTATGTCAGTCAGTGCCATAACTGACAGTACAGAGCATTCTCCTGAAGGCCTAGCAAAACTTAAGGCCACTGGTAAGTACAAGAATCACATTCACATGCTCATATTGTGGAAAACATATTGTTTGTAATGTATAAATGTCATTATCATTAAAATTATCTACATTTCACTATATTTTGTTCCTCCAGATAATAAGCTCATGAGTAATGGCTGTGAAGAATCTTCACCATCTGTGCCAAACCTAAACTCCTCTAGTGACAGCAGTGCTGAGTCATTTCATCTGTCTAATGCCTCTGAAATCACCAGCCATGGCCGAGGCCTGAGCGAGGCAATGATCGGTCAGAAAAACATCTTCAATGTGGATTGTAGCAAAGCGGGTATGTTTTTTCCCCACAGTGACAGCTATACATATATATAAGTAACATATGTCACTTCACCCTGGTTACACACTGCAAAAAATTATTTTCTAACTTAGCAGTTTTGTCCTGTTTTCAATCCAAATATCTAAAAAATCTTAAATCAA